>JAJIBD010026438.1:0-153442 GCA_021461705.1 Cryptotis parvus
CTGAAGAAATATGTCATACTGTGTAATATGCTGATAAAATCAAACTGCCAATCCACCCAGGTTGAACTGAACTGTGACTTCACAACAATAGGGCAAGTGAAACATCATGTAATTACTCGACTTCTAGTTGGATTATACTAAGAAAGCTTATAGGTTTGAAAGGATGCATGTAATTATTACATGCCTAAAAGCTTAACTATTAGTAACTGCAAATCATGGATCTTTAATTTAAAAAGAGTGCATATATGTGGTGTGTGTGCATTTGTGGGTGTGTGTGATGATTTTAATTATGTGTCTCAATTTTTAGAAACCTTCTTTTTTTTGGCATTTGGGCCCACGTCCCTCATTGCTCAGGCTTTACTCCTGGCTCTGTGCTCAGAGATTACTTTGGGGAGGGTGAGGACTTGGGGGATCATATGGGGTGGTGAGGTTTCAATAATTTGGGTTGGCAGCACACAAAGCAAGCGACCTACTGCTGTATTATCTCTCTAAACCACTTTCATTTTTTTGCATCTGAATGAAAACAATTTGTAAGGGATTAAATAGTAGTAATGTTGTAGGCAGGCAGACAGGGGCGCCACATGGCAATAAAATTCCTGAAGAAGAGATCCAGAGCCACACCTGATTGAAAGCCCCAAACCAAACTTGACAAGACCATTATCAACAATAGACCCTGGGGAAGGGAAGGCCAAAGGGAATGTGTGAAGCCCATGGGCCACTGACCCTTTTAAAGGCTTTAGATAACTAACCCTCCTAAGGAAGATAAATCAGCCTTCTCACCCAGCACCCAGCTCACAGAAGACCACTCCCAAAGTCTACTCCCCTTGGCAATGGGGCCCTAGCAACCGAGGTTAAAGCCCCATATGGGAGTAACTTGAGAGAAATCTATAAAAGCCGTCCTGAACAAAGGACAGCGCGCACATGCTGCCTGGGCACACATGTTGCCTGTGCGCACATGCTGCATGGACACACATGCTGCCTGAGCCCATGTGGCCCAGCACATGTGGTGCCCTGAGCACATGTGTTGCCCGCATCTCCCCCCCTCTCTCTTTTACTCGCTCTCCGTCTTTGCAGTAACCGCGCATTCTCCCTTGAGACGCATTACTCTCTCTTACTTTCTCTCCCCTTCCCTCTCCAAAAACCTTCTTAATAAAACCTATTTTACTTCACTGCTCGTCGACTTCTGAAAATTCTTTTTCTGCGAGGAAGACAAGAACCCTGAGGCAGACCTGGGTGAGGCCTAGGACTGACTTTCCTTTCCTGTAAAGAGCAATTCCTCGCTCCAGCCTGAGTCCGTGGCTCCCTGGGAAACCTCGGGTGGTGGGGGATTAACTCCCGTGCCTAGAGATCAAGCTGGCATCAGGTGTGGCTTGACGGCCACCTCGTGGGGCTGGTGGGGCTCAGACCCACGCCGTGCAGGGGCTCATCGCCAGACTTTATCAGTCCTAAGCCTGCCCAGCGGGTCCCGGGTGGCAGAGGCGGCTGGGGAGGAAGCGACCATCTCTCTCCCCTTCCGGCCTCACATAAGTCAGCGTGGGGTCCACCTGTAACAGTAACTGGCTTGTTTTAAAGTTGCAATATATTGAGAAGCTTCCCACAAAAATTTTCTACCTGTAATGGATAATTAGTAAGTAGTACCTTTATTTTTAGGTCTTTTCCACTTGAAAATCTTTTTCTTTTCCTTCCTTCCTTCCTTCCTTCCTTCCTTCCTTCCTTCCCTTCCTTCCTTCCTTCCTTCCTTCCTTCCTTCCTTCCTTCCTTCCTTCCTTCCTTCCTTCCTTCCTTCCTTCCTTCCTTCCTTCCTTCCTTCCTTCCTTCCCTTCCTTCCTTCCTTCCTTCCTTCCTTCCTTCCTTCCTTCCTTCCTTCCTTCCTTCCTTCCTTCCTTCCTTCCTTCCTTCCTTCCTTCCTTCCTTCCTTCCTTCCTTCCTTCCTTCCTTCCTTCCTTCCTTCCTTCCTTCCTTCCTTCCTTCCTTCCTTCCTTCCCTTCCTTCCTTCCTTCCTTCCTTCCTTCCTTCCTTCCTTCCTTCCTTCCTTCCTTCCTTCCTTCCTTCCTTTCTTCCTTCCTTCCTTCCTTCCTTCCTTTCCTCCTTCCTTTTTTTTTCTTTCTAATTTTTTGTATGCGGGGATACCTGGTGGTGCTCAGGGGTTACTCCTGACTCTGTGATTAGGACCACTCATGGTGGGGCTCAGGGAACATGTGATATGCTGGGCACAGAAGCCAGGTAAGCAGCATGCAAGACAATTACAACCTACAATACCTATAGCTCTGTTCTTATTTTGAAAGTTCTTACACAGTGATAACACTGTTTTGCACTTTAGTCTTTTTAATATACATATGTATATATATCACTGTATCACTGTCTTCCCGTTCATCATCGATTTGCTCGAGCAGGAACCAGTAACATCTCCATATGACCTGTCTCATGCAAGTAGAGCCAAAGGGCACCTGCTTGCTCCAGGAACATAAAGAGCCTCAAACCATTCCATCAGGTCATGGGAATGAGGTCTATAATTGTTTCTGGTATTTGGCATATCAAATATGACACGGTTAACTTGCCAGGCTCTGCCGTGCGGGTAGCATCTCTTGTAGTTATCTCAAAATCCAGCATTTATTGATAAACAGCAAATGGCTGTGCGAGCCAGGCTGTGATAGGCTGGTCTGCTGGGTGGAGTTCTGACGAGGGGGAAGTCGGGTGTGGAAAATGGAGGCTCTCATGGAGTGGGGGTCGTCTGCTTGTTGTGAGGTTCTGCTGGGGTGGCAGGCCAGGGCTAGAACCCGCCATCCCTCCCAGGTGCCTCGTGAACGGCTGGGCACAGGGAGAGCAAGTAGCAGCTCTATATGTATATATATATATATATATATATATACATGTATATATATACATATTTATATACCATGATTATTGTTCCACATCAATACATATAAAACTGCTTCACGATTTTCATAAATAATTTTTTATTTTATAAAAGAATCAAGATTTACAAAGTTATTGATATAACTTGCTATACCACTTGTTCACATTACCAGTATAACTGGTGTCTCATTATTGTTAATAGTTTTTGTTTTGTTTAGTCTCAGGTACCAAGAATTGAATCCAGGGTCTCAGATATGCAAGGCAAATGTTCTTCTGTGCTGCATTTTAACTGGTTTTGAAGTGGTCTTTTTAGGAAGGGGTAGTCACACAAAGCAGTTCCCAAGGTTTATTCCTTGCTCTGTGATCAGGGGATCATTTCCTGGCAGGGCTAGAGAGAGATTATAACGTTCCTGGCATCAAACCTGGGTTGACCATGTGAAAAGCAAGTGTCCTACCCATTGTATATCTCTTTGGCCCTGGGTACTATTTTGAACATTTTGTATTCTTATTTCTTTAACCAATTTCATAACAACATACATTTGGCAATGTGTAAGAGAAGGGAGAAGTGTACCTCAGCACTTCCTCAGCACTATGCTGAAACTCATTTGCAACCGTATTAATTTCTCTATACTAGTGCAGGCAAGGGGAGTGGAAAAGAAGAGTTGAATGGGTTCAGTGGCCTAGCCTACAAGTGTTATTATAATCATTTTAATGGGATCAGGTGGTGTATCTTTATTGCATACTTCTTTAATGAGAAAAACAGAAAATTGGAAAATACTGGTGGATTTACCTGAGGCTGCTGGAATAAGTTGGTCAGAGTATTCTTCATTTAAAGTTATACCAACTTCTTTACTCTCTCAGTAAATGCATTTTTCATAAACTTCTTCATAGCAACAGGAAGGGAAAGAGGTGTAAAGAATTTCTTTGACCTTCCTCAATATACTCAAAGCCATCTACCAAAAGCCCACAGCGAGTATCATTCTCAATGGGGGAAAAATTGAAAGCCTTCCCCCTAAGGTCAGGGACAAGACAAGGTTGCCCACTATCACCTCTTTTATTCAATATACTACTGGAAGTACTTGCCATAGCAATCAGAGAAGAAAAGGACATTAAGGGCATCCAGAGAGGCTAGGAAGAAATCAAGCTATCATTATTCACAGATGACAAGATATTATACCTAGAGAACCCTAAATTCTCTACCAAAAACTCCTAGAAACAATAGATGCTTATAGTAGAGTTGCAGGGTACAAAATCAATACCCAATAGTCGGTGGCTTTCCTATATACAAATAACGAAAAGAAGAAATGGATATTAAGAAATTCCATTCACAATTGTGCCACAGAAAATCAAATACCTAGGAATTAGCTTAACCAAGTGTGTAAAGGACCTGTACAAAGAAAACTACAAGACATTGCTTCAAGTAATAAAAGAGGACATGAGGAAATGGAAACACATTCCCTGCTCATGGATGGGGGAGAATCAACATTGTCAAAATGTTAATACTTCCTAGAGCTTTTCACAGATTCAATGCAGACCCTATAAGTATACCCATGACATTCTTTAAAGAAATTGACCAAACACTTCTGAAATTTCTATGAATAATGGATAGCTAAAAGCAATCTTCAGGAAAAAGAAGATGGGAGGCATCACCTTTCCCAACTTCAAACTGTACTACAAAGTGGTAGTAATTTTACATGTAACTGCCCAGTTTTCCCAAAACAGCATGGTATTGGAATAAAACAGACTTGTGGAACTATGGACCTGTGGAGCTTAGTATCCTGACACCCATCCTCAAACACATGATAATTTAATCTTTGATAAAGGAGCAAAAAAGTATGAAATGGAGCAAGGAAAGCCTTTTCAACAAGTGGTGCTGGGAAAACTGGGAAGTTACATGTAAAAATGAATTTGGACCTCTGTCTAACATCATGCACAAAAATGCACAAAATGGAATAAAGTCCCGTATGGATAAACATATGGGACTACATGAAGCTAAAAATCTTCTGCACCTCAAAAGAAACCGTGAACAACATACAAAGACAGTCCACAGAATGGGAAAGAATATTCACCCAATATCCATCTGATAAGGGGTTAATATCCAAGATATATCAGGCACTAGTATAACTTTTACAAGAAGAAAACAGCCAACCCCATCAAAAAAATAGGGAGAAGAAATGAACAGAAAAGAATTTCGAATGGCCAAAGGCATATGCAAAAATGCTTATTATCATTTTTGTCAAAAAACAATGAGATATCACCTCACACCACAGAGACTGGCCCATATCCAAAAGGGTAAAAGCAACAAGTGCTGGCGTGGATATGGGAAGAATGGGACCCTCATAGATTGTTGGTGGGAATGCCGGCTGGTACAGCTTTCTGGAAAACAATATGGACATTCCTCCAAAGACTAGAAATTGTGTTCCTGTTCGACCTAGTCATACCACTCCTGGAAATATACCCTGGGAGACCAGGGTACATCTACAATGGAATAGTATGCAGCTGTTCAGAAAAATGAAGTTATGAAATTTGCCTATAAATGGGTGGACACGGAGAGGCTCATGTTCAGTGAAATTAGCCAGAAGGAAAAAGACAGATATAGAATGACTGCATTTATTTGCATGATATAAATTATATATTGTATGAAACCAATATCCAAGGTCAGGCAAAACATGGATCAGATCTTGTCAAAGGTGGAATATACTACAAACATGTGGGAGTCAGATATTAGGTAAGACAGAGAAGGGAACAGTGTCGAAAGTGACAATATAGGCCTAGAAATGAGCATTGAATACAGGCAAAAAGATACACATGATAACCTCTAAATGTATTTATTGCAATCCACAGTGTGTAAGAGAAAGGAGAGTTTGTGTGTGTGTGTGTGTGTGTGTGTGTGTGTGTGGGAGAGAGAGAGAGAGAGAGAGAGAGACAGAGAGAGAGAGAGATAAAGAACCTGCCATGGAGGCAGGCTAGGGAAGGTAGGAGGAAATTGGGGACAGGGTGGTGGGAAATGAGCACTGGTGGAAGGATGAGTGCTGGCAATACCAAAACCCAAATGTGAACATCTTTGTAATTGTATATCTCATGGTGGTATAATAAAATATAAAAAAAAAATTTAAAAAGTTCTTTGTGCACAAGCTTGCAGCTGACACTCATGAGAAAACATCCTGAGTGGTGTCCTAAATGAAAACATTTAGTTTTTCTATTTTTTGATAGCAGTCATCCCAATGAGTGTGGAGTGGGATCTCATTATGTTTCTAAATTTCATTTTTCTTAGTGGTTAATGATATTGATGATTTTTAATGTACCTATTAGCCATTTGTATGTTTTCTTTTGGGAAAATGTCTACTCAAATTCTTTCACCCACTAGATAAAAACCATCTAATACTTGGCTTTTCTCCTTTGACTTATTTATTTTACTTGATACAGTCCTTCAAGTCCCTTCCATTTTGCTTTTGGATAATAAATATTTATTTTTTAATAGCTGAGTAAGTATTCCATTGTACAAATGTATAATATCTTATTTATTAATATATCAACAGATATTTTGATTATTTCTATGTTCAAGCTGTTGAAAATAATACTGAAATGTTTGCTCTTATAATCTTGGGCTAGGTAACAAAATGTGGAATTGCTGAATCACATGATTTTTGTCTTTTATGCTTTGTCTTTAGCTTCCTGGGGGTTTCTAGTGTTTAAAAATGGTACCAGTTTACATTCCTACCAGCTCTGTTGGGTGACACGTCCTACTGAGGCCTTAGCCTCCAGCTACACTTAGCTTGTGTAAAGAGCTGGTCCCTGTCTTTGGGGAATCTCTGGAGCAGACCCAATGGTAGTTCTGGCAGAATTGGACTGATTTCATAATTTTATAATGGCATAATATTTTTATCATGAATCTTGCTTGCCCCAGATCAATATTCTGTTCCACGGGTCCCCACATGGGACATACCTGTAGATATTCCAAGAGTACTTGGCCACATTGGGTCAACCATAATATAATCAATTTAGAGACATGCCAGTGTGCACCTCCTGGCAAACTAATGTGTCTCAGACTCTAAAGGTAATGCCAAAGTGAATTATTCGGATGGATTTTGAACCTTAGTGGGATGCAGAGTCTGGGATCTGGTAGTGGTAAAAAGTATTAATGCCATTTCCTACAAATTACATTCTGAACTGCTTTCTGGTTCAGAGATGCAGCCCTCTCCTCACTCTGCTAGGGAGATTTTGCCTCTGGAAATCAGCTCTGGCTTTTGTGAAGCTCCAGCTTCACAAAGCCAAAGGTCCACCCAAAGATCTACATTTCAAAAGGGTCATTTACACCTGGCTTCATCTCTAGATAGCCCAATCCACCATAGGCTGGGCTGGAAGATTTTAGCTGACTTCTGTCTATAAAAGAAACTAGGAAAAAGAAGAAGGGGCCTTTTGGCCATTTCAGCTTCCCTTGGTGTTTGCTCCTCTCTGTCTTCTCCGTTCTCTGTTGGGCTTCAACACATGGTGGCAGCCATTTTGGCCTACAGGTGGCCGGGGCCCATCTGGGAGTCTGGGGTTTTTTCCTGTGATATCAGGATCTGTGATAGTAAAGTCTTTTAAAACTACACCCGATTCCTGAGTTTTTATCCATTCCCGGCCAGACTCGGAGGTAGAAGGGAACTTGTTTCCCGGTATTGTTGGAACCCCAGTGGTCCCCTACACAACTCTACATTCCTCCCTTCTCTCCACACTGAACAACAGTGTTGCCAGACTTTGATGTAAGAGATTCTTAAAGGTGTAGGGTAGTTTTATTTCATTGTTGTCTTAACTTGTCTCAAATTTGTCTTATTAATTGTCTCATTGTTGTCTTAACTTGTCTTAATTTTGTTTATTTATTTATGCTCTTGGCTTGTTTAACTTGCTTCATTTAACTTGTTTTTTGTTTTAACTTATTGTCTTAATTTTAACATTGTTGTCTTAAGTTTATTGATGATCAGTGATGATGAGCACTTTTTTATAAGCTTGTTATTCATCTGTATGTTCTTTATGCAGAAGTATTTATTTAAATCCTCTGGCCATTTTATTGGAAAACTTATTTTTGTTGTTGAGGTGTATGTATTTGTTAAATGCTTTGGGTATTAATATCTTATGAGATGTGTAAAGAACAAACATGTTTCATCTAGTAGCCTGTCTGTTTGCTCGGCTTGCATATTTTTGGCTGAATAAATGTTTCCAGTTTAATGTAGTTCTAATTACTTATCTTTACTTTCATTTTTCTCTGATGTGGTTTAGTCACCCAAAACATCCTCACTGTTAATGTCATGGTAGTCTTCAACTATGTTTGCTTGTTTTAGGGTAGGTAATTTTTGTACAATTTGAGTTAATATTTTTAAGAATATGAGTTATAGAGTTCAGGCTTGTTTCTCTTTTATTTGTTGCAGTTCAGTTTCCTCAGCATCATTTGTTAAAGGTGCTGCCCTTTCTCCATAGCATGATTTGCATTCTTTTATCATATATCAAATTTTAAATAAAATTAAAAATTTTAATAAAATTTATTAATTAAAATTTATTAATTTTATACTTTTCCAAGTAATACTTGACAATACTTTTGCCAAGTATTGTAATAATTATATCAAATAATAATAATTTTAATAATGATTACTATTAAAATCACTTGCTCACTTGACATCCCATTATTCGTCGATTTGCTGGAGTGGGCGCCAATAATATTTCCATTTGACCCTATCACGTGCCAGTGTAGCCCAATGGCATCTGTTTGCTTCAGGAATACAAAGAGCCTGAAACCATTCTTTCAGGGTCTTGATGAAGAAGTCTGACCATTTTGTAGGTGGGCAGCAACGTCATTTTTTTGATATCCCATGGGATACAGTCGGTAACGGCTCTAGTCCAGCTGTCATTTCCAAATCGCATTATATGTCCAGCCCATATGATTTTCGATGCCTTGGCAAACGAGACAGCGTCCCTGACTCTGGAACAGCAATGGATGTTGGAGCTCTGTATTCCTTCTCTCACTTGAATGAGGTGTGATATTTCAAGTATAGCTCTTTCGGTTCCTCTTTGGGAAACCCGAATATCATTCTCATCCTGCTTTCTTAGGGTCCAGGTCTCTGAGGCCTATGTTAATGCAGGGAGAATGGTAGAGTTGAAGAGATGTGCCCGGAGTCGAGGTTCTTTGTCTTTTAGCTATTTCTTCAATGCCTTTGAAGGCATTCCATGCCGCTCTCTTCCTCCTGCACAGCTCAGGTTTTAGGTCATTTATCATGTTGACTTCTCGACCTAGGTACACATAACTGCTGCATTCAGAGATGTTTGTTCCATTGAGAGTGAATGTGGCCTCTGGAACTAGTTTATTTTTCATGAACATAGTTTTGCTGAGATTCAGCTGTAGACCTATCTTTCCACATGCTCGGTCCAAGTCGGCCAGCATTTGTGCTGCTTGGCTAATGTTTGGTGTTATTAGAACGATGTCATCAGCGAAGTGGTGGTTAGTTGCCGACAATCTATCTTCACTCCCATTCCTTCCCACTCTAATTGTCACATGATGTTCTTAAGGGTGGCACTGAAGAGTTTTGGTGAAATGGTATCATTCTGCCCAACCTCTCTTTTGACATCAATGATCACTTCTTTTTTAGAATGGTGAGATCCTGGTGGTGAATCCATAATACAGCTCACGAAGGATCTTGATGTATTGGGTTTGAATGCCCTGTTTAGCTAGGGCTTCGATGACAGCTTCAGTCTCCACAGAATCAAAGGCTTTCTTTTAAATCAATGAATGTGAGACAGAGTGGCATCCTGAACTCCCCTACAAACTTCAAAGAGCTTGTTTACCGTGTGGATATGGTCTATTGTGGTGAATCCTTTTCAGAAGCCAGCTTCCTTGCATGGTTGCCCTTCATCTAATGTTCTGCCAATCCTGTTCAGGATGACTCGAGTAAATAGCTTGTAGATGACAGCCAAGACAGATGGGGCAATAGTTGCCAATGTCGTTGATGTCTCCCTTCTTGAACAGTAGAACTGTCTTGCTGGTTTTCCAATGGGAGGGCACCTTGCATTCAGACAGGTAGCGTGTGAAGAGCCGAGGTAGTGTATTGATGAGTACTGAAGGCAGATTCTTCAGGTGTTTGGGTCTGACTTTGTCTAGGCCTGGTGCTGTTTCCTTCTTTACTGAGAAAATGGCATGTCGGATTTCAGAAGGGAGAACGTTGGGAACGACATATCCATCCTGCGGAATTTGGTATGTGGGCAGGTGGACATGGCTATCAAAGAGATCTGAGTAGAAATCATGGATAATCTTCTCCGTTGCCTTTCTGGAAGATGTGATAGATCTATCAGGACTTGGAGGGCAGTCATATTGGTCTAATAGTTGGCGAAGGACAGGCGGGCATTGCAAATGCTTTTTCCGGCTTCTGTTGCATCTTCCAGTGTGCTCTTCTCTCTTTGAGGTCTTCCCTTTATCACTTCTCTGCACTGCTTTGCAAGCTTGGATGTTAGCATTTGGTTGCCTGAGGCTTGTGCCTTGCCACATTGGAGAATGTGTTCAAGAGTTTTTGAAGACAGGCATATTTTTTGAGGTTTTTTCTCTCTTGGCATTCTTCGCACAATCATGGAGGTGCTGAACCAGTTGGTTGTATTTTTCATCAATGTCATCAATGATGGTATCTTCCCATGTTGCCACAGTGGTGCCAAAGAGTTCCCAGTTGGTGGGCGTTCTGGGAGTTTTATTCTTAAACGTTGCAGTCTTTTCTCCCTGTTGCATGAAATAGAATTTTGCATGAAGGAGACGGTGGTCTGATGCTGTTTGGAATTTTGGGATGACAGCAACATCGGTTAGGCAAAACCTTCGATTGAAGATGATGTGGTCAATTTCATTGTGGAACTGTCCACCAGGAGATTCCCATGTCCAAAGTTTTGATTTAGCCTTCTGGAACTGTGAGTTCCCATGAATAGTCTTGGTGGACATGATGAACTCAGATAGTCTCTTGCCCTGTTCATTTCATTCTAGGCCATGGGTCCCGAAGTGGAGTTCTTCAGCCAATCTTCTCAGTCCTATCTTGGCATTAAAATCACTGACTATGATCTTGTAGAAGGTGTGATCTTTTTTTTTTTTTATAGAACTCCTCCAGTTCCATGTAGAATTTCTCAGTTTATGTGGATGTTGGTGCATAGATAACCGAAGATAGAAACTGCTGGCAGTGAGCCACATCTCTTCAGTCGTCCTATCCTGTTTGTTAGGCATATAAATGAAGCAATGTTGGTGGCCATGTTAGTGTTGAAAACATCGTCCATGGTGACGATGGTCCGACACCTGCATGACTGGATGTCTGGCTCAACCCCCCCAAGACCGCTTGTGGGACGATCGGGCACAGGCCATGTGTCCTCCAGCTACATAGAGCAGCTGAAGGGTAGGACCTGCTTGTCAGGGCGGAGAGCAACATCACACTCAGCGATGCTCAGGGGTTACTCCTGGCTCTGCACTCAGGAATTACTCCTGGCAGTGCTTAGCCTAGCAAGCTACTAAGAGTATACTTCCCACGGCAGAGCCTGGCAAACTGTCCGATGCGTATTCAATATACCAAAACCAGTAATAAAAATGTTCATCTTCCTGAACCTGAAAGAGCCCTTAATACGGCAGCACTAAGAGGGACAAACAAGGAGCCTGATAAAATTTCAAGGCCATACTAAGCTGCCAAAACGAAGAAGGACTAAAATGACAGTCTGTACTTTCAATGCACGTACACTGGCAATGGAAGCATATATAGGACCTGATGGTGCAAGCGCAAAAAGTATGACATCATTGGTCTAACTGAGACGATGAGGGGTCAATCACATCACGCCGCTTTTGCACCAGAGAAGAACTGCTCCTCGGAACATGCAATGAAAGAGGTGTTGGTGGCGCCGGTGGCCTTGTCAACACGAACCTGGCCGCAAACATTATTAAAATAATAATTTAATTTTATTTGGGGGCTGTCAATTGATTCACAAATCTATTTTTATGTTAACATCATAGTTTTAATTACTGCGACTTTGTATAACAGTTTGAAGTTAGTTAATATCATGCCGCCATTTTCCTTTCTCAGAATTATAATTATTCAAGGTATTTTCTGCTATTTTTGTGCTACATGCAGTGGTGCTCAGAGCTTACTACTTGTTTTGTTTTGCATTCAGGGCTCACTCCTCATAGGCTTGGGGACAATATAGGGTGGTGGGGATCAAACCCTCTTGAACTGCTTGCAAAGCAAACTCCTTGCTTGCTTACTATCTCTCCAGCCCCATTATTCAAGATTATTTATAATTTATAAGGGAGGAACATTCGCAATGCCCGCCTGTCCTTCACCAACTATAAGACCAAGATGACTGTCCTCCTATGCCCTGATGGATATATCACATCTTCCAGAAAGGCAATGGAGAAGATTATCCATGACTTCTACTCAGATCTCTTTGATAGCCATGTCTACCTGCCTACATACCAAATGCCGCAGGATGGATATGTCATTCCCAACGTTCTCCCTTCTGAAATCCGACATGCCATTTCGTCGGTAAAGAAGGGAACAGCACCAGGCCCAGACAAAGTCAGACCCAAACACCTGAAGAATCTGCCATCAGTACTCATCAATACACTAGCTCAGCACTCCACACGCTACCTGTCTGAATGCAAGGTGCCCTTCCAATGGAAAACCAGCAGGATAGTTCTACTTTTCAAGAAGGGAGACATTCACGACATCGGCAACTATTGCCCCATCTGCCTGTTGTCCATCATCTACAAGCTGTTCACTCGAGTCATCCTGAACAGGATTGGCAGAACATTAGATGAAGGACAACCATGCTAGTGAGCAGGCTTTCGAAAAGGATTCAGCACAATAGAACATATCCACATGGTAACCAAGCTCATTGAGGTTTGTAGGGAGTACAAGATGCTCTGTCTCACATTCATTGATTTAAAGAAAGCCTTTGATTCTGTGGAGACTGAAGCGGTCATTGAAGCCCTAGCCAAACAGGGCGTTCAAACACAATACATCAAGATCCTTCGTGAACTGTATTACAAATTCACCACCAGGATCTCACCATTCTACAAGGAAGTGATCATTGATGTCAAAAGAGGGGTCTCGACAGGGTGAAACCATTTCACCAAAACTCTTCAGCGCCACCCTCAAAATCATCATGTGACAATTAGAATGGGAACGAATGGGAGTGAAGATAGATGGTAGGCAACTACACCACCTCCGCTTCGCTGATGACATCGTCCTAATAACATCAAACATTAGCCAAGCGGCACAAATGTTGGCTGACTTTGACCGAGAATATGGAAAGATAGGTCTACAGCTGAATCTAAAGAGAACAATGTTTATGAAAAATGAACTAGTTCCGGGAGGCCCTATTCACTCTCAATGGAACAAACATCTCTGAATGCAGCAGTTATGTGTACCTAGGTCGAGAAGTCAACATGATGAATAACCTAAAACCTGAGCTGAGCAGGAGGAAGAGAGCAGCACGGAATGCCTTCAAAAGCATCGAAGAAGTAGCTAAAAAGACAAAGAACCTCCGGCTCCGGGCAGTTACAGAAGTCATCTTGACTCTGAATAACTTCTGTCTTATTATACATCTACTAAGATTTCTATGTTTTCTAGATTGGGCACAGCTCCTCTTTATACCCACTGCACCCAGTGTGGGACAGTTTGAATTTACCAGGAGACTGCTCCCCTGGCTATATTGAGACTATAGGAAGATTATAGTAAGCATCATACTAGTTTGCCCTCAAGCAGGAGATTGTGACCCTTTTGGTATACAGAGAACAAGATACTCAGAATCACCCTGGTGCAGATAATAAATAAGAAGGATCTTGTGGGTACCATCTAGATTACATGAAGCCCATGAAATTAAGATGTATTACTTTATATTAGCTCTCTCTCTCTCTCTTCAGTGTTTTACATAAGAGATAATGTCAGAAGAAGGGATGTGTCTTTGGCATAATCCTTTGTTTATACCTACAATAGGGTGTGGCACCACCCTTCTACACTCTGTTTAGGGTTCTTTATTGACAGGACACTCCCTGTCACAAATAGGATTACTTTGGTGTACATAAGGGGACTCTCTTGAGACCCTGCCCCTTTTTTCCTGCTCCTTCTTTTGAGTAGGACTTCTCTCGGGTAAGATCCTCTCTCTTTGGTAGGAGACTTGGACTTAGACTTAGACTTAGTCTCTATATGATCTAAGTCTTGACCAGAGCTAGAGTTCTTTCATTATATTGGATTGCGGTGGTAGAGCTTTTGTACTATTGAAAACCTTTTTGGAACTGCGCTGGACTCATGAGTTTTTATCCATTACCCTGCGGTCTCAGACGAGAAGAGAACTTCTGCCCTGATAAGGTCGGGGGACCCCAGCGGCATCCCTGACACACCAGTTCTTGTCTCTTTGCCTCTGTAATAGTGCATTTTTTGGTGATTGTTATTATTGAGTTACGAGTGTTTATTATATACTTTGCATAGTAACTAATCATATATATGATTTTCAAACATTTGCTACACTTTCCTTGACTCTTTTCATTGTGTTCATGGTGGAATTTAATGCACTGCCATTTCACTCCTAAGAATCTTATTTTGTCTATATGTGAGGTTTGTGTGTGTGTGTGTGTGTGTGTGTGTGTGTTTGACCTGTGTGGGACCCCAACAGTATCTGGGATTGAGTTCTCTGGTCACTCAGGGGCCGGTTATCAATGGACAAAATCCATGAGAATCCAAATAATTGAAAAGGTTCTACTTACCACCAACAGTCAAAAATACACTTGTTGACCACAATCCAGGGCAAAAGATTCTCCCTGACCTAGAGTTCCTGGTCAGACTTCTGATCATGTGCTCTTGCCAAGATTTCTCATCCAGTGTGTGCTTCTTCCCCCAAACAGCATCTTTTTTAAAAATCTCCTCAGCCCTGTCCAGAGCAAGAGCCAAAGGCAAAAAGTGGCTAAAGCAGCAAGACAGACTGCCTCTCCTGCATCTGGCTTTTACAAAGTAAAAAACAGCACTCTTATGCAAATCTCCAAGTAAACCACATCACTGGCCCAGGTCTTAATAAATACTAAGGTTAGAGGCCTACAATGTTGCCTTCCTCTCATATCAGGGCTTTTGCAAAACACCTAGAGAGGGGGCTGATAAAAAAGAATCATACCTAATATCCACATATAATTTCAGACTATTCCCCCATACTAGATTGATATCTCCATTCCCACAAGATCCTTGTCTGATCTGCTCTACTCCAAGGTAATTTCAAGTGCTCTGTTCTCTGTTTACTGAGAGGATCTTACAGGTTCTCCTTTGAACAGGCTAGCTTGACCTTTCCTTTAATTTTTGCAGAGCTAATTCTGAAAGTGTCCCATCTAGTAGCCAGATTGGCTTCCTCCTGGTATTATCTAGTCCCACCAAAAGGACTCGTAGGGAATCACTTGTCTTGTATCACTGTCTTCCCGTTGTTCATACATTTGCTCCAGCAGGAGCCAGTAACAACTCCATTTGTTGGGAATAAGGTCCATTATTGTTACTGTTTTTAGTATATCGAATACAGCTTGCCAGACTCTGCTGTGGCACTGGGTTCATCCCAAGGGGCCCTGTCTTTTCTTTGTCAGACCATCAACCATCCAGGACCCACGCGGCAGAGCCCTGCGGTGTGTAGACAAGCCTGTCTCCTGTCTGCCGCCTGCTGACCTGCTGATGCTGCTGAGCACTGCAGTCACACCTGCAACACCTTGAGGGGGCAGGTAGGATTCCAGTATATTAGAATTTTTATCATAAAATATCTGATTATATTTCCAGGTGCATTTGTAGGCTTTGTGGTCCACTGAGTGTTGAGAAAGAAAAAATCACATTTGCCTTTGATGTGGCTGACCTGGATTTGTTCCCAGCACCCCATTTTGTCCCTGGAGCCTGATAGGCGTGACCCCTGAACACAGAGCCAAGAGAAAGCCCAAAGCACTGCTGCCTGTGCCCACCCAAAAACAAAACAAAAAACAAAAAAGAAAAATCAAGAAAGATGACTATTTCAATTTAATTATCACATGAACTGTGCAAGAACTAATCCCTTCGCTATGCTGGTTCTGGGTAGGCCCCCAAAACAAACAAACAAACAAACAAACAAACAAACAAACAAACAAACAAACAAACAAGCAAGTAAATAAATCAAACTGGTGTTCTAAGAGTAGTTTTCCTTGATAGTGACAGTAGAGATTTCTCTTCCAAACTTTTGCCCTTTCCTATGTTTTCCCATAGTCAGTCAGCATTACTCACCAGTGGTACATTGTTTTATTTTGTTTCTGTTACCAGTGAATCTACATTGTTACATTATAGTTTATCTTAGGGTTCTCTTGTACATTCTGTGGTTTTAAACAAGTGTAAATGACATTTCTCCATCTGAATAGGAATTTATAAGATACTTTCACCATCTGGCCTGGATATTTAACCACCTCTGTGCTCTGCCTATTCACTTTTCTCCCCAATTCCCTCCAGTGATTATTTTTTTTCTCTATAGCTCTTAGATTTTATTTTTATTCCCCCCTATATTTAAACACCCTGAGCATCACCAGATGCGATGCCTGTCTCCCACCCTCCTCACAAGAAAACTATTAAAGAAGAGGAAAGCTTCAAACAAATCATAGTTGAAGGACATTATACAAAATTGAACTTGCTGCCATAAAGGATGAACCCAGAGCCACGGCAGAGCCTGGCAAGCTACCCATGGTGTACTCAATATGCCAAAGACAGTAACAATAATGTACCTCATTCCCAATGAATGAAGATGTTACTGGTGCCTGCTCAAGCAAATTGATGAACAACGGGATGACAAGTGATACAAGTGACAAGTGATACAATTATCTTTAATTTTTTAAACAACTTGCTATTGATTCAAGCCTTATTTAACCCCATTCTACAAAGTGATAGAATAGTAGCAAATGAAAATACTGCTAGGGTTAAATAATTAAAGTCATGCTCCTAGCATATCCTTGGTGCTCTCAGGATATAGTCTTGCTCCACACTCCTCACATGGAACACGGGGTTCTCTGGTGAGGATTCCAGGCAAGGAGATCTTTTAAAGGACTCACATGATTATTATCTTTATTATTTCTAATGATAGAGCTGTCATCAACATTTGTAAGAGTATTCTGTACAATATCAAAGTCTCAAGATACTCAAGATTTTTTCCATTTGTGGTTAGTAAAGATTACAAAAAATGAAATTATTTCATCTTTAGAGAATGATGATAAGCACTAAAATTTAAAATGTTGGAAGATATTTTGCAGGGAACAAACTTCTTGAATTTGTATTAGAATAAAATCTTCAGCCATTTGACTATAGAAGATCCTTAGCCACTCAACTCTCCGGTGTAGTGAAGACCAAATGTATGTCTGTGTGAAGAGGAAGGAGAAAATCATAAATCCAGGGATAAGAAATGCAAACCTAAATTTGCATAAGCCTTTGATTTTCAGAAGTCTTTTGTGTAAAGTCCTCCTATAAAAATCACTAAATATTGTCTTTTTACACACTACTTGTATCACTTGTATCACTTGTCACTTGTCTTCCCATTGTTCACCGATTTGCTTAAGCAGGCACCAGTAACATCTCCATATGTCCTGTCACATGCTAGTGTAGCTCAAGAGCATCTATTAGCTCCAGGAATATAAAGAGCCTCAAACCATTTCATCAGGTCATGGGAATGAGGTCTATAATTGTTACTGGTATTTGGCATATCAAATACGACACGGGTAGCTTGCCAGGCTCTGCTTTACATACCACAAGTTTGAAAAAAAAATCCTACTATGGCCATACTGGTTATCATTTCAGATTATTCTTAATTAAGACAAATCACTTAGTATAATCTAAATCAATGACCACAACCACCCTTTGGTGAAAATTCACATTGAGACAAACAACTTTTCTCTTACACCACCGTTAGAGGTCTATTTGGATGTTTCTTACACAAATCTTTTGCCATTGATTATCTAGCCATGTAAAAAAATTTTGACTCACAGACATGGGGCAGAGCTGCTACTGGCTCTCCCTGTGCCCAGCTGCTCACGAGGCACCCAGAAGGGATGGCGGGTTCTAGCCCTGGCCCCCCACCCCAGCAGAGCCTTGCAACAAGCCAGATGACCCCCCACTCCTGAGGGCCTCCATAATCCACATCTGGACTTCCCTCTCATCAGAACTCCACCCAGCAGACCAGTCTATCACAGCCTGGCTCATCGAGATCCACCCTGTTGCAGTCTTTTTTAAATCTGGCTCAGGTATGCTGATCCAGGGACTCACAGACATGGGGCAGAGCTGCTACTGGCTCTCCCTGTGCCCAGCCGCTCAAGAGGCACCCAGAAGGGATGGCGGGTTCTAGCCCTGGCCCGCCACCCCAGCAGAGCCTCACAACAAGCCAGACAACCCCCCACTCCTGAGGGCCTCCATTCTCCACATCCAGACTTCCCTCTCATCAGAACTTCACCCAGCAGACCAGTCTATCACAGCCTGGCTCTTGTGGCCACAAGCGGCCACACGGTTCATCAATAAATGCTGGATTTACAGATGACTACAAGAGTATGCTACCCACACGGCAGAGCCTGGCAAGCTACCCGTGTTGCTTTTGATATGCCAAATATCAGTAACAATTTTAGACCTCATTCCCATGACCTGATGGAATGGTTTGAGGCTCTTTATGTTCCTGGAGCAAACAGGGGCCCTTGGGCTCTACTAGCATGAGACAGGACATATGGAGATGTTACTGGTGCCCGCTCGAGCCATTCGATGATGAACGGGAAGACAGTGATACAGTGACAGTAAAAAATTTCTCGATTTTATGGTTTGGTGGATCAGATTACACCAGTCATGACAGGATCTTCTGGTTGCTCACTGATTTTGAGGCAAGTGGCTAAGTATTCAGCCATAGAAAGGCAACAACTATTGCCTACAGAGGAACAATCAAGTAGAGAAGATGGTAGGCATTTGCTCCCAAAACCTAAGCACAGGTGAATTCACTTCAAACACCATAGGAGCTGTTGAATTGTGTGGCTCAATTGTAGACAAGCTTACACAGGTCTCTGCGTCTCCTCTTATGTTGAGTCCCATTCAAATGCTTCATGAATCATTTGTAAATGAGTCTAACTAACAAGTCCAAATTCTTCTAGATTCCAAAGATATCCACTATAAATGTGCTTGATTTTCAGTTCTAATAGGGTTGAATCAAATTATCCTTCACCTTACAAAGATCTGTAAGATCCACAGGGACCAGATCACTGAACCCTTAAAGATTCATAAGTTAAGCCTATGCATTTTGTCAGATTTATTTACCATTTTATGATATGCAAAGTTATTACTAGGATGTCTAGAATAGGCACCATTTCACTAGGACTAATTAGAAACCAGTGTAATATTTTGTGAATGGTAAAGTAATCAAAATCTCTACCACTGAAGTTATGACATATGATAGTGAATCATATACCTCTTTTTAAAACAAGGTAGATTGCTGCTACAGCCAGATGAAAGTGAACTGCTTTTGGTGATCCTAAAAAGGCTAAGACAAAAAGACAGCTTTTCTAGACTAGTGGTTGTGCACTCGCTACCACATGTATGCTAATTCTTTCAGGAATTAAAATCACATCTGGTACAGGGGTGCAATTGGGATCACCATTTGGTTAAGGTTATTTACTGTCGTTCTTCAAGATTCATCCATCTTCATCTGCACAGGTCAAGTCAGTGAGTGGTATATGGTAAGAATAACTCTCCTTACATTGTTTTAAGACTTTAAGATGATTCTAATTGCTAAAATTCCTTCAGTAATACAGCTTTGTTTTTTTTTTTTTAGGTAAAAGCAGTTTTGGTGACTTATAGTTAGTCTTTCCCACATAATCGCCCTGAAATTGCCCTGTTCTGTGAATCAATCTGAGCATATTCTTAGGCACGAATTTTATCTATTCCAATGAGTATTTCTGAAAGTGGGAAAGTAATTGTTTTGGTTTTTGGGGCACCCTGGGTCCACTGTGTGATAAACCTTAGTTAAACTCACTGACCATCTGACTTACAGCCCCTATTTTTTAAAAAAAATTTTATTATGCCACCATGTGATATACAATTACAAAAATGTTCATTCATGCTTGGGTTTCAGTCATACATTTTTCCTTTTTTTCATACATTGTTCCATATATCCCCTATTTTTTGACTGTTGGGTCACAGTGAAAATGAGTCTCCTGAAATTCATGTTCAATTGTTTCTAGCAGGTCTTTCCCCCTCTTCCCCACTGCATAATTATCCTGGAAAGCGCTGTAGGCCAGAGGAAAATGAAAGATAAAATGATCTACTAGGGCACTTTGAAACAGATGCTGTCTTCTCTCCTTGAAGGATTCTGCATATGTAAAGTGACTTAAGTCAGGGAATTGCCCGAGGACACTGATTTTTGCTTTTTTGATTTGGACTTTTGTTCACTTGACCCTGAACTCTCTGTTCATAGAGATTTAGTAAGAATGTAGTTGGCCACCTATTTCACTCTGGAATACCACTATCTGATACCATGTAATTCATGTAATTCATATTATTTGATTCATAATCAATTAATCAATTCATATTAATTGATTCATGTAATTCATATTATTCAGACTGCTGCTTAAATGCTGCTCTTCATTATGGTGCCAGTTAAAAGTCATGTCCACCTTGGGGCTGGAGCGATAGCACAGCGGGTAGGGTATTTGCCTTGCATGCGGTTGATCTGGGTTTGATCCCCGGCATCCCATATGGTTCCCCCAAGCACTGCCAGGAGTAATTACTGAGTGCAGAGCCAGGAGTAACCCTGAGCATCACCAGGTGTGACCCAAAAAGCAAAAAATAAATAAATGAATTAATTAAAAAAAGTTGTGTCCACCTTGCCCTTAGCATCAGTGTGCCAGCACTTCATCCCTGCCATTCCAGGATCCTTGGATTCAAGTTTTTCAGTTGAGTAACTTCTGTTCCCACCACAAAGTCTGATATACAAAAAAGAGGATTTCATAGACATATTCATGGATGCAAGGTATCTCTTCAAAATTAATTTTGTTAGCTTATCTGGTTCATATAGAACTTTCATTTCCAACAGAAATATTTCTTTAATTGTCTCCTCCTCTTCCAGACTCAGTTGCCAGTCAAACTCAGTCCTTTGTATTGTTTTGGTATTTAATCTTCTTTCTCTGTTGCAGTGGTTTTTATGCTTAACTCTTTTTGCTGTGTAATTTGGGTTCTATCTGAAGATAGGTCATCAACTATTTATATGTTTTTGGTATAAGAATATTCTTCATGTTCCCACTGTGCCAACAGTTTTGTCACTTGTCACTTGTCTTTCCGTTGTTCATTGATTTACTCGAGCAGGTGCCAATAATATCTCCATCATTTGGGAATGAGTTCCATCATTGTTACTGTTTTTGGCATATTGAATACACCACGGGTAGCTTGCCAGGCTCTGTCGTGGCTCTGGGTTCACCCCAGGGGCCTAGTCTTTTTCTATGTCAGACTATCAACCATCTAGGGCCCATGGGGCAGAGCACTAGGTGTGGACAAGTCTGTTTCCTGTCTGCCACCTGCCAATGCAGCCGGACACCACAGCTACACCTGCAACACCTCGAGGGGCTAAATGAATTGTCTTTAGATTAAAAAAAGATAAATTTTATTCATCTGGGATTCTGTACATTTCCACTACAGCTTCCCCATTAACAAGCATTTATTAGGCACACTAGTTTACTTACAGCAGTCTCTCTCTCTCTCTCTCTCTCTCTCTCTCTCTCTCTCTGTGTGTCTCTGTCTCTCTCTCACACACACAAAGTAAATGAATGAAGGCAGAGCTCTCTCTTTTTCTCTGTCTCTTTTGCAGAGGTATAGGTTTAGGGGTCACACCCAGTGGGTGTGGTGGGCTCCCAACTCTATACTTGGGTCTGACTTGTCCCAGAGGTTACCCCTAGGTTGCACACATGCAAAGTAGTGCCTTAATCCCTATATCATTTCTTCAGCCCAAGATATATCTTTTAAGGCACGGTAACTTTCGTATTCTAAAAGTTAGAGTAAAATATCATGGGACACATTCTGTCTTTAGAGAGACTTACATTCACTCTTAGTCCTATGTAAGAAGAGCTTCTGAATTTGTAAGAATTCCAAATTCAGAATTTTCTTTCTTTATGGTAATTCTCTGGCAGTAACTTTCTTTAGCCAGTCCTCTGTTCTCAAGCATTTAGGTTGTTTCCAGATTCTAGCTATTGTGAATAGCACAGAGATGAACAAAGAAGTACAGATAATGTTTCTGCTATGTGTTTTTCGGTCTCTCGGGTATATTCCCAGGAGTGATATTGCTGGATCAAATGGGAACTCAATATCTAGTTTTCGGAGGAATGCCCATATTGTATCCCAAAAGGGCTGGACCAGTCAGCACTCCCACCAACAGTGGATGAGAGTCCCTTTTTCCCCACATCCACGCCAGCACCGGTTGTTCTTGTTGTTTTGGATGTGTGCCAGTCTCTGTGGTGTGAGATGGTACCTCATTGTTGTTTTGATTTGCATCTCCCTGATGATTAAAGATGAAGAGCACTTTTTTCTTCTTTTTTGAAAGCTTCTGTTCATTTCTTCTCCCCATTTTTTGATGGGGTTGGCTGTTTTTTTCTTGTGAAGTGCTACCAGTGCCTGATATATCTTGAATATTAACCCCTTGTCAGATGGGTATTGGGTGAATATCCTTTCCCACTCTGTGGATTGTCTTTGTATCTTGGTCACCGTTTCTTTTGAGGTGCCGAAGCTTTTCAATTTTATGTAATCCCATTTGTTTATCTTTGCTTCCATTTGCTTGGTCAGTGGTGTGTCGTCTTTAAAGATACTTTTTGTATCTTTAGGAGCATTTCTCCTATTTCTTCTTCGATGTACCTTATAGATTCAGTCTGATGTTGAGATCTATAATCCATTTTGATCTGACTTTTGTGCATGGCATTAGAAGAAGGTCTAAGTTCATTTGTTTTACACGTAGCTGCCCAGTTTTCCTAGCAGCACTTGTTGAAGAGACTTTCTTTGCTCACTTAATATTTTTGCTCCTTTATCGAAGATTAAGTAGTTGTATATTTGAGAGTTTGTTTCAGGATATTCAGTTCTATTCCATAGATTTACGGGTCTGTCTCTATACCAATACCACACTGTCTTAATTACAACTGCTCTGTAGTAGAGCTTGAGGTTGGGGAAAGTGATACCTCCCATCTTCTTTTTCCCAAAGATTGCTTTAGCTATTCATGGAGGTTTATTATTCCATACAAATTTCAGGAGTGTTTGTTCAATTTCTTTGAAGAACATCATGGGTATCTTTATAGGGACTGCATTGAATCTGTATAAAGCTCTAGGGAGTATTACCATTTTGATAATGTTAATCCTTCCAATCCATGAGCAGGGAATGTGTCTACATTTCCTCAGGTCCTCTTTATTTCCTGAAGTAACATTTTGTAGTTTTCTTTGTAGAGATCCTTTACATCTTTGTCAAACTGATTCCTAGGTATTTGATTTTCTGTGGCTCAATTGTGAATGGGATAGTTTCTTTAATGTCCCTTTCTTCTCTTTCGCTGTTTGCATATAGGAAGGCCATTGACTTTTGGGTAACTTTCATAATTCTTGTCTCATATTTCAAAACTGAGTAATACTTACTGATAAACTTATAGGTAGGCCATCTCAAACAAGCAAGGCACACAACAGGAAGGGTTATCCGATCAGAGACCATGGTTAATGCAGTTTAAGATTAAGATTAAGACACTGGTTCTCAGTGTGCTAACATTATTGTCCAGGGTACTAATGCCAACCTAGAACTGAGCATTAAATAGAGGCAATAAGATACACATGACAACCCTTTAATGTATGTTCTGTAATCCATAGTCTGGAAAGGAAGGAAAATAGAAAGAGAGAGAAAGGGAAAGAAATAAAGAACCTGCCATGGAGGTGGAGTGGGGAGGGAGGAGGGAACCAGAGACGTTGGTGGTGGGAGATGGGCACTGGTGGCGGGATGGGTGCTGGAACACTGTATGACCAAAACCCAAATATGAACTTTTTAATTGTATATCTTTGTAATTGTAAAAATAAAAAATTAAAAAAATAATAAAATAAAATGTCAAAAAACCAGACACTGGTTCTCAAGTCTGTGTGTCAGCACTCTGATCCATACCAGACAAGAGTCTCATGTGTTCTAAACCAGCCAAGGCGAACTGGAGTAGGAAATCGATGTTTGGATCATGGGGAAAAGAGGGAGGATGTCAAGCAAAAAGCAACCTATGTCGTTTCCTCACTGTCTATATTCCACACTGGAAAACTCACCACTTTATCAGCCTTTATAAGATAGTAGAGAAGCAGAAATAGACGGTCCATGGATGTTGCAAAGTGGAGAAGACCACCTACAGAAAAAAGGAACAAAGGGTATTAGATGTCTTGGAAAAATAATTACTTATTTTATGTCAATTCCAGTGTGAAAATCACTTGAAGAAAAATATATGTGGAATTCCAAATTCAGGAACTCTTCTCTCATAGACCTAAGAGTGAATGAAAGTCCCTCAAATACACAATGTATCCATGAGATTTTACTCTAAAGAGCTTCAAATTCCTGTAGGGAGAGGCAAATCAAGCCACCAGGGTTGATATTTTAAAGTTTCTATTTCTTTGGTAAAAATTATCTTTAACAGAGTCCTTCCCTCCAAAAATATGTGGGGTTAAGGGAAAATACAAACAGAAGATAAACCAAGCCAAAAATAAATTAGAAAATCTGTGCAAGTAAAATACAATCTGTTGTAAAATGTCATTTGCAGTGCTGCTGTGGCTGAGCTATGGGTAGCAACATCATCCTCTCTGAACACGGCCTCTTCCGTGACTTCTGCAGTCACAGTTCTGAACTGTCATTCCTTCAGTTTAAAAGGCTATTACCCACCCCAAATCCTACCACCATACTTCATGGTCAGAAGAGAAGGGCAAATATATCAAGTCCCTAACAAGACAGAACATAAACAAACCAGAAGCTTTGTGATAAGATAGATGGTGGGTGCTGTGGAGGCGGAGAGGATACGGGGCAAATAAGGCCAAACAGCCAACCAGCTCCTCTGCTTCCTCTTCAGGAATCCCAGGCTCCTTCCATGTAAGTGCACCAGTGATTTTTTCAACAAATGGAACAGTATACATGTCAACAGTCTTATTTTATCTTAAAGTTGCTTCTTAATAATTTCATAGGTTTTTCTCATATTAAGGGTTATAAGTGAAACTTCTTTTTTTGCTTCTCTGAGAATTCTATATTTTTTGTTTTGGGAGCCACACCCAGTAAAGCTTAGGGCTTACTCTTGACTCTGTGCTCAGGGAACTCTCATGGTGGCCTCTGAACACCATAGGATCACACCTGGGTCAGTCATGTGCAACACCAACATTCTACCAGTTGAATTATCTCTCCAGCCCCAGTCAGAAACTTTTTCTTTGTTTTTGGGCCACACCTAGTGGTGCTCAGTGCCTGTTCTTGCTCTGTGTTCAGGGATTACTCCTGATGGTGCTGGGGACTTTATGGAGTGTTGGGGATTGAACCTGCGTTGGCCACTTGCAAGGCAAGTGTCCTACCTGCTGTACTATTTTTCTGGCTCCCAGCCTAATCAGAATTTTTTTTTACTCGATGAAGTCCCATTTGTTTATTTTTAAACTGCTTTAATATCATTTTTCTCAATTTTCTTGTATCCTACTATGAATTAATAAACAAGTTCAGAAACTGTTATTTGAATTTCTTTGAAGCTTAAGTTGAAGACAATATTCTTGAAACTTTTGAGCCAGAACTCACAACTCCACCCAGCAGACCAGACTATCACAGCCTGGATCATCGACACCCACCCTGCAGCAGTTTTTTCCAATCCGGCCCAGGTATGCTGAACCAGAGACTCTCAGACATGGGGCAGAGCTGCTACTTGCTCTCCCTGTGCGCAGCCGCTCATGAGGCGCCCGGGAGGCATGGTGGGTTCTAGCCCTGGCCGGCCACCCCAGCAGTGCCTCACAACAAGCCAGACGACAACCCCCCCCCACGATTCCATGGGGGCCACCGTTTTCCATATCTGGACTTCCTTCTCGTCACAACTCCACCCAGCAGACCAGACTATCACAGCCCGGCTTGTGCGGCCACTAGCAGCCACGCGGTTCATCAATAAATGCTTTATTTAGAGGTGACTACAAGAGTATGCCACCCGCACGGCAAGCCTGGCAAGCTGCTCGTTTCGTATTTGATATGGAAAGTACCAGCAACATTTATATTAGGTCATTCCCATGACCTAGTTTAATTGTTTCAGGCTCTTTATGTTCCTGGAGCAAGCGGATGCCTTTGGGTTCTACTAGCATGAGACACGACATATGGAGATATTACTGGTGCCCGCTCTAGCAAATAGATGATAAACTGGAAGATAGTGATAGTGATTCTTGAAACTTCAGTTTGTAAATATAGTTTACAGACACTATGTCATCTTGTCATAATAATATTCTGCGTGGTCATACCATAATCATCCCATTTTACAGATGATAAAATTGAGAACTAAGTTAAGGATTTGTTTTAGTAGTAAGTTTATGTGTCCTAAGTCTTTGTCCTCTTTGCTGTTTTAACCATTACCTTCCTATGAGCATTTAGCTCCTCACAGTCAATCTATTCTAGTTTCTTCTCTCCACTCATTTTAAATAAGTGGTCTTGTCATCAAACAAGATCATCATTTCCTTAGCAATTAATTTTTATTAATATTTTAACAAAACAGTTCATTCTGAATTAAAAAAATTTAAAAGCATCTTTTGGACCATTGCAACCTCACTCTGGCCATCATTCAGGCACACATCTAGTAATCTCCAAGGAGACCAACAAACTGCAGACATGATACCAGTTCATCCCTCAACAATAGGCTGAAAATAGGGCTATCCAGAGGGCAGATGGTCTGTCTCAACAAAGCCCCAACCACCCGAAATTTCAACTATTTTCCAGGCTGGGCTCTACTGCTCGAAAGAGACCCATTCACGAGAGAAGCCTTTTATCAAACTCAGGTATGGGGATCAACTGTGGCTGATTCCTGCAGACTTTCTTGGAGTCAGAATTCCGGCCCCTCCCCCAAGTCCCGCCCTCCAGAAGGTCACATGGCTGCACCCAGAATTCCTCCCAGCACTATTGCAACCTCTCTCCATCCATGATTCATACACAGATCTAGAAATCTCCAAGGAAACCAACAAACGCAGACATGATACCGCTGCTCTGTGGCTGAGTGAATTCTCAAAAAAAAGATAAACGGGCCGGAGCGATAACCCAGTGGGTAGGGCTTGCACGCGGCAGGCCCATCTGGCCCAGGGTTCGATCTCTGGCATCCCATATGGTCCCCTCAGCACTGCCAGGAGTAATTCCTGAGTGCAGAGCCAGGAGAAACCCCTGAGCATTGCCGGGTGTGACCCAAAAAAGCAAAAAAAAAAAAAAAAAAAAAAGATAAAACAAAATCAAAACCAGCAGGTAGACACAATTTCTCTTCTGTAAGAACAAAGTAAAGTGTGTAGGCACAATATCTACTCTGTAAGAACATAGCAATAGTTTCTTATATAGGGGATCAGATGGCCCAATGGATCTAGGGTATCACTGTATCACTGTCTTCCCGTTCATCATCAATTTGTTCGAGCGGGCCCCAGTAACATCTCCATATGTCCTGTCTCATGCTAGTAGAGCCCAAGGCAGCTGCTTGATCCAGGAACAAAAGAGCCTCAATCCATTCCGGAATGAGGTCTATAATTGTTACTGGTATTTGGCATATCAAATACAACATGGGTAGCTTGCCAGGCTCTGCCGTGCAGGTAGCATACTCTTGTAGGCATCTCGAAGTCCAGCATTTATTAATGAACCGTGCGGCCACAAGCCGCCACGCGAGCCGGGTGCTGATAGGCTGGTCTGCTGGGTGGAGGTCTGACAAGAGAGAAGTCTGGATGTGGAAAATGGAGGCCCTCATGGAGTGGGGGGGTCATCTGGCTCGTTGCGAGGCTCTGCTGGGGTGGTGGGCCAGGGCTAGAACCCACCATCCCTCCTGGGTGCAGCTGGTCACAGGGAGAGCCAGTAGCAGCTCTGCCCCATGTCTGCGAGTCTCTGGACCAGCATACCTAAGCCGGATTTAAGAAAGACTGCTGCAGGGTGGAACTCGATGAGCCGGGCGCTGATAGGCTGGTCTGCTGGGTGGAGGTCTGACAAGAGAGAAGTCGGATGTGGAAAATGGAGGCCCTTATGGAGTGGGGGGTCATCTGGCTCGTTCAGAGGCTCTAGGGTAAGATTTAATAATCCCTGTTAACCTTCTCCTAAGAATATGTTTTAGCAAATTAGTCTAACAAAGCAAAGCAATACAAGTTAGATTATTCAGAATAGACTCAGATATGTCCAAGTAGTAGTTGCGAAAACCTGAAATAATGATGAAGCAAATTTGCATATAACAATCCAGGAAAAGCTTTTTTTTTCTTTTTTTTCTTTTTTTGAGGTCACACCCGGCAATGCTGAGAGGTTACCCCTGGCTCTTTGCTCAGGAATTTCTCCTGGAGGTGGTCGGGGGACCATATGGAATGCTGGGGATCAAACCAGGTCGGCTTCAAGGCAAACAAACGCCCTACCCGCTGTGCTATCGCTCCAGCCCCATCCAGGAAAAGTTTATAACTTCATCAATGCCATTACTATTTATGTGTTGCAATAATCGATACAATTAGTACCGGCTAGGAGAGAAGACATGGGGAGGTGGGAAGGGTAGGGAAAAAAAGGTCTTTGGTGGTGGTGGGGCACACTGGTGATGGGACTGGTGTTGAATGATGAATACTTGTAATGACTGTACTGTGAAAAACTGTACTTTATATACTTTGTAAATGACGGTGTTGAAATAAAAAATATGCAGGTGAAGTAGACAAAAATATATTTTTATTACAAAAATGCATCTTTCCCTTCCATTCTACTGCTGTCTTTATTCTCTTATTCTCATTTTAAAATACATAGCTTTCTGGTCTTTTCTCTTGAATTCTTATATACAATTCAATACGTGTAAATTAATTGGATACTAGGTGTCTTTGTATTGCATCTTTTATTTGTATAGCATCTCTTACATGCTAGTTTTGCCTTTTAACTTGTAAAGGAAATTCTTGGAGAAACGGAACTCTATTTTGTTGTTGTTTAGTTTTTGTGTTACATCTGGCAATACTTATGGCTTATTCCTGTCTCTACACTCATGAATAATTCCTGTCAGAGATCAAGGACTATAAGAGATGCAGGGGATTAACCCCTGGTCAGTTGTGTGCAAAGTTATATTACCTTACCTGCTATATTATCTCTCTTACCCTGAAGTGTGGTTTTTTTTTATGTTCTTTGCCATTAGTACTTAGAATCCAACATATGGTGAATACATGATAGTTTGTCAACTAGAATCTTTTATTTTATTATTTTTTTTTAGAATTTGCCAGTTTTTGTTTTAGGTAAATCTTGATATTACTAAATTGGGAAAAAGAAATTTCTTTCAAAGTTTATTGTGCAGAATTCATACAAATTCATGGGGCAAGAGATATTGTATAGAAGCTAAGACACTTGCTTTACATGCAACAAGAACTGTTCGATCCCTGCACAGTATGTAACCACCCAAATACAACCATGGGTATATCCTGGGTTAGACCCCTGATCACAGAGTAAAAAGTAAGCCCTGAGCACCAATGAATGTAACCCAAAAAAGCAGGAAGTCAAACAAACAATAAAGAAAAAGTCACACAAAAATAAGTATTTTTACACATAGAAAATACTAAGATTTTTTCATAATACACATAGTGCAATTTAGTTCAATGTTTTGGCAAGTTTGCAAAAAGTTACTGAGTTTTTATCAAATATGCAGAAAGTAAAGGAATTTAAAATAAGTTTTCATATTGGAAAAGGGTAACATAAAAAGGTGCAAGTAGATATTTCTAATCACAATATTGATAACAGAATGTGGAGAAATTATACAGCAGGTAGGGTGCTTGCCTTGCAAGGAGTCATGCCTGATTCCATCCCCTGTACACATATGGTGGCCCACCAGGAGTGGCCCCAAGTGCAGAACTAGGAGTAAGTTTACTGAGTGTTGTCTCAAAAATAAGTAAATAAATTAATTATAACAGATTTATTTTTAGCAATACAGTGTATTAAATATCCTAAAGAATAAGTTCTATCTCAAATTACTTAGAAGTCGGAGTTAAATAACATTTTATAATTGAATTTTTAACAAGAAAACTTAATGAGAAGAACCCCCTCTTCCCAAAAAAGAAGAAAATTCAAATTGACTTATGTGATCCAAGAGCCATTTCTTTATCAATCAGACAGGGGTTTAAATTTTAGTGACCATGCACAAAAATCAGATCAAAATGGAGGACAAAGATGTTCATGTTTGGGTTTTGGTCATACAGTGTTCCAGCACCCATCCCTCCACCAGTGACCATTTCCCACCACCAATGTCCCCAATTCCTTCCCCCCCCTAGCCTGCCTCTATGGCAGGTTCCTTATCTCTTCTCTCTCTATTTCTTTCTCTCTCTCCCTCCCTCTTTCTCTCTCTCTCTCTTTCATCTTTCTATTCCACACTGTGGGTTGCAATACATGCATTTAGAGGTTATCATGTGTATCTTTTTGCCTATATTCAAAGCTCAGCTCTAGTCTGATATTATCACTTTTTTTTTTTTTTGCTTTTTTTGGGTCATACCTGGCAATGCTTAGGGGTTTCTCCTGGCTCTGCACTCAGGAATTATTCCTGGCGGTGCTCGGGAACCATATGGGATGCCGGGGATTGAACCCGGGCCGGCACAGACTGGCGCGTGTAAGGCAAACACCATACCCGCTGGGCTATCGCTCCGGCCCTGTGGTATTATCACTTTTGACAGTTATTAGCACACTGTTTCTCTGTCTTACCAAACCTCTGACTTCCACACGTTGTGGTAGATTCCACTTTTTTAAAAAAATTTTTTATTACACCACTTTTTAGACATACAATTTCAAGATGCTCATGCTCAAGTTTTGGTTCTGCAGTGTCCAACACCCATCCCTCCACTTGAACCCATCTCCCATCACCAGTGTCCCCACCTCACTCCCCCTCCCACACCCCAACTACTTGGCAGGTTCTGTATATCTTTTCTCTCTTCTCTATCTCTCCCTCCTGCCTACCTTTCCTACACATCATAGAATGCAGTACATTAAAGGACATAACTGTTTCCACTAGTTTGATGGACCGTGTGGCGCAAGTGGCCGTGCAACTTAGGGACCTCATGGTCAGTGTCTGGACAGTGAAAATGGTGGCTAATGTGGTAGGTGAGTCTCATCCGGCTGCTTCTGGGACCCCCAGAGGTGATGGGCCAACAGCCAAAACCCATTTGTCCTCCTGGGGGCCCCAGGGTCAGCTGAGCCAGAGGAGAGCTGAGTACCAGCTACCCCAGCTGTGTCTGAGGCTCTGCATGTTATGGCTGGTCACCCCAGGGCAGCTCCTGGGTGGGGCACCAGGCTCAAAGAAAATGGAGAGGGGAAGGGGCGACCCCAGCTCCACCAGATGAATTTCTGGTGATTCCTGCTCTGGTAGCTGCCTACCTGGGCTCGAACTTGTATTGCTCTGTTAATCTGGTCTTGAGGTCAGCGTCCCTCCTGGGCGGGCTCTGATGAGCTGCAGCACCTGGACAGCAAAACTGGAGGCTGATGTGGTGGACGGAGTCTCATCCGGCTGCTTCTGGGACTCCCCACAGGTGATGGACCCACTCCCAAAACCCATCTGTCCTCCTGGGGGTCTCATGGTCAGCTTAGATAAGGGAGAGCTGAGTTCCAGTTCCCCATCTGCTCTTGAGGCTCTGCATGCTATGGCTGGTAAACCCAGGGCAGCTCATGGGAGGGACCACTGGGCTCAGACAAACTGAGAGAGGGAAGGAACCACCCCAGCTCCATCTAAATTCCTGGTGAGTCCCGCCTCTGGGAGCTGCCTACCTGGGCTCGAACTTGTTTTGCTCTGTTAATCTGGTCTTGAGGTCAGCGTCCCTCCTGGGTGGGCTCTGATGTGCTGCAGCATCCGGACAGCAAAAATGGTGGCTAATGTGGTGGGCGAGTCTCATCCGGCTGCATCCGGTACCCCCAGAGGTGATGGGCCAACACCCAAAACCCATCTGTCCTCCTGGGGCCCAATGGTCAGCTGAGCCAAAGGAGGGCCGAGTTCTAGCTCCCCCTGCTGCATCTGAGGCTCTGCATGCTATAAGAACCTCTCCAGTTTGATGCAAATAGAATGATCATTGAAGTGTACAAATGAGAAAGATCCTGAAAGGATCTGGTGTTAAAATCCATTGCATCTAAGATTAAACTGCGGTGGCTCTCTGTCTTGCAGTGGTTGGCTGTGGTGGCTGGAGCTCAGGGTCACACCCACTGAGCCCGGAGGCTGGGGACTGGGTGGAGGCCCCCAATCCTTGCTCGAGTCCAGCAGGCGTGGCTGAGCCTTTTTCCTTTCCCCTGGGTCATTCCAAATCTTTTATTTTAAATAAGGCAGAATAGTTTTGATGAATATAGGCAAAAGACAAATTGTGGTAAGGATTTAGAAAGTTCTTGTAATTGACGGGAGTTAATTGACCAATTGTCCTTCAACTAATGACCAGAATGCTGATTGGGAAAAATTTTCAACATCTTTTAGTCTCTCTCTGAGTTTCTGCTAAAGGGTCAATTGAGAATCAAGAACAATGTGAATAGTGTAGCTGAAATTACAAATGAAAAAGACTATGAATTACCCAAAAATGAGTAAGAAAGATGAATAACTATGGTATGTGGTGTAAGAAAGAGATAGTGCTTCCAAGAAATTATATTATAGGCAAAAGAAAGAGTATTGGAAACAAACCAACAAAGTTTATATGAGTGATGAATAAACTTTTAAAAATGATTAAGTTAATCGTTCTTTGGCAGTAATCAGATTAAGTGTTGGTGTTGCAAGAGTCTGCTCGCTCCAGGAATATTAAGAGCCTCAGATCATTCCTTCAGGTCATGGGACTGAGGTCTATAATTGTTACTGGTTTTTGGCATATCAAATACGACACAGGTAGCTTGCCAGGCTCTGCCGTGTGGGATTTCCCCTAATTAGACAGTGAGAAACCAAGCACTTTTGTAAGGAAAACAAGAGTCTTCATCTCCAGAACTAACAGAAACTTGCCAATTTAACACCCAAATCTGTGTATTTCAGAATATAAATTACCTAACCAAACACCAAATTACTTAAATGGAACTGAGCTTCTCAGAGAGTTCAAAGAGAAAATATAAATCTTATTTTTATATTATGTCCTACACAAACATACTTTGAAATAAAACAACAAATCTTAGTATTTAAATCAAACCAATCACCATTTCTGAAAACCCTACACCATGCTGCCTGGAATCAAAAGGCCTTTTTTAATCACCTCATTACATAGGTTATTTTGGGGGAGGGGTGGTGCGTCACACCTGATATGCTCAGTGCTTATTTCTGACCATACAGGGGGCTCAGTCCTGATAGGGCTTGGGGGACCGTATGTGCTGCCAGGAATCAAAGCTGGGTCAGCTTCATGCAAGGCAAACACCCAACCTGCTGAAGGCAGGACACCGTCCACCTAGAGACAAGTAATGCCCTAGTTCTGTGTCCCAAAGATTTTTAATGTTGAGATCCCAAATAAACTTTTTAATTTAGAGAAGTTTTCTGTATTGAAACTTCCAAAGACGTTCCAAATCTCAGTGTTCCACTATTAATGCTTGTTCTTCCTCTTTAAAAAAGAAAAAAGGGTTCTTTTTTTGGTTTTGGGGCCACACCTGGTAGTGCTCAGGGGGCCATAAGCGGTGGTGGGGACTGAATCCAGTCAGCTATGTGCAAGGAAAATACCCTAGACCTTGTGCTCCCACGTGGACCCTAAAAGGAAATTTTTTCTTCTTGGCTTTTTGGGTTCAAACCCGGCAATGCTCAAGGGTTACTCAAGCAGATGCCCTTGGGCTACACTAGCACGAGACAGGGTGTATGGAGATGTTACTGGTGCCTGCTCAAGCAAATTGCAATGGGAAGACAAGTGATACAAGTTGCAAGAGTGTTATCACCTATTTGTATTTATTCTTAATTGAAGTTGAACCAGCATGTGTTTGGACCAGGAGTAACCCCTGAGCATGGCTGGGGGTGATTCAAACAGCTAAATAAATAAATAAATGTAGAAATAAATAAATACCAAGACTTAACTTTAGCACAGAAAGAACACTAGAAAACCAATGGTGAAAACATGTAGACACTTACCAAACTCAGTGACAGGAACCAGTCTCACAGAAACTATAAACAACACCAACCAGGGCAGTACATCCTCAGATAACATCTTAGTAACACTGTTGTGAGGATGGCACTGGTAGTCTGCAAAGCACAAGAAAGTATGAGTCTAAATGAAAACACTCCTACAATCAGAAATGAAAAGCATGGTAGGTGATTAAGAAACCAACAACAGAACCTCTGAGCAACAGCTGGGGGAAGGATTAAGGAGCTTCAAGACGAGAAGGAGAAAACCACAAGGAAAAGCAGAAGGTGGGAAATAGTCTGAAAGGAAATAAGCAGCAGAGCAGACAATTATGGGATGAGTTAAGAGGAGCAGTACAAGAATAATCAGAGTCCCTGAAGAATCAGAAGGCAAACTTGATGAAGATACAATACTTAAAGAAATCATCAACCCCTCCTGGGGTGTGGCTGGCCTGGTGGCGTGGTGAGGTGGTAGAGCCCCAAGCCCCGGCAGAAGGTAGAAACTACACTCTACAGAAGTCCGAGCAGAAGTGGAAATAAACTGACATTTTGAATTCTCACCCTGGCCTGCTTCCTCCTCAGGTACCCTCCCTGGAGGCGTGGCTGGCCAGCAAAAGCAAGGAAATTCGACACCAAGGGAAGGTAATACCTTCAAGAAAAGCGGCTCCAGGATGGCTGCAAACCTACCCCACAGGTGTGTGTGTGTGTGTGTGTGTGTGTGTGTGTGTGACCCCTGCGTCTCCAGCGGACCCAAGTTGCCCCGGGAAGAGCGGAAACTCCATCAACGGGAACCATGACAAACTGCCTTGGTTTCACCGTGGACCCCTTGGGCCCTGCGCTTCCTGGAACATCCCAAAACTCAAAACCGCACTGATCCTCTTACTACCTATCTTGCATGAGGTACCAGTGAACCTTGGTTCCTACATCCTTGCTACCCAGCCAAACTCTGCAAACAGACCAGACACCTACTAACTGTACTATCTAGTCACCCAAGACCCCACATTTGCAACCTACAATAGTCATAATGGTAAAGCAACACAAAATTCCATCAAGCTCTGTGAGTGAAGTCACTAGTCCAGATGAGCCAAGCAATACCAATGAGTTGTATAACCTCTCTGATAAGGAATTTCGGAAAGAAATGTTAAGGATTCATACGGAATTCAAAGAAGCAATGGAATGCAAAATCAATAAAATACAAGAGGACATGATAGAAGAAGTGAGGAAAATGCAAATGGAAATGACAGATATTAAAAACGGAGGTAAATGAAATAAAAAACACAGTGGAAAACCTTCAAGAAAAAGAAACAGTGCCCCAGAGGAATCCATCCCGAACACTGCAGCACCATGGGGAAACAACGCAGATCCCCAGTTGGAAGAACAGATGAAGAAACCAACCCTGACGTCTCAATAAAGAATGCAGATGTGCAAAATCCCTCTGACAAGGAATTCGGAGTAGAAATGGTTAGGATGCTTAACGAGCTCAAGGAAAATATGGATCAGATGTCTAATAAAATACAGGAGGACATAAGTGAAGCAGTGGAATGGGCAGTCAATAAATTAAGAGAGGAAATGAGAGCAGAAATGAGAACAATGCAAATAAAAATATCATCACTAAAAAACTCAGTAGATGAAATGAAAAACACAGTAGGGGCTCTCAATAGTAGAATGATAATTAATAGCTGATAATATTAGAAAAGGACCAACAAAAGAAGCCCAACCAAGGCAGAAAGAAGGAAATAATAAAACTTAGGGAGGAAATCAACAAGCTGGAAACAAAACAAAACAAAAAGAAACAATCTGAAAGATTAATGAAACCAAGAGCAGGTTCTTTGAAAAAATAAACAAGATGGACAAGCCACTGGCAAGACTTATCAGAACAGGGAAAGAGAGAATCCAAATAAACAGAATCAGAAATGAAAATGGTGACATCACAACAGAAGACAGAAATTCAAAAGATCATCAGAGATTACTTTGAGAACCTGTATGCCAAGAAACATGAGAACCTAGAAGAAATGGATAAATTCCTGAAGTTCTATAACCTCCACAATTGAAATTAGAAGACCTCCAATATCTGAATAAGCCTATCACCATTGAGGAAATTGAAACAGTAATCAAAAGTCTGCCGAAACACAAAGCCCAGATGGGTTCACTAGTGAATTCTACCAAACCTTTAAGGAGGACCTACTGCCTGTCCTGTTCAAGCTCTTCCAGGAAATAGAAGAAACAGAAACACTCCCAAGCAGTTTCTATGAGGCACATATCACCCTGATACCCAAAGCAGAGGAGAGACAACACAAAGAAGGAAAATTACAGACCAATCTCCTTGATGAACACAGATGCTAAGATCTTCAACAAAATACTAGCAAACAGAATCCAAAGACTCATCAAAAAGATCATACATAATGACCAAGTAGGATTCATCCCAGGAATGCAAGGATGGTTTAACATTCACAAATCAATCAACATAATACACTGTTGCAGGACACCTAAAAGCCTAGGCCTCTGCATCTACCCTGGATTGCCTCCTGCAGGTCACTTCATAGATAGGGGGGTAGTCTGAATGTGGCAGTCTTTTTTTTTTTTAATATTTTATTACACCACCATGTGATATACAATTAAAAATATGTTCATGTTTGGGTTTCAGTCATACAGTGTTCCAGCACCCATCTCTCCACCAGTGCCCATTTCCCACCACCAATGTCCCCACTTCCCTCCCCCTCCCTAGCCTGCCTCTATGGCAAGTTCTTTATCTCTTCTCTCTCTCTTTCTTTCTCTCTTCTCTTACATTGCGGATTGCAATACATACATTTAGAGATTATCACGTATATCTTTTTCCTATATTCAATGCTCAGTTCTAGGCTGGTATTATCACTTTTGACAAATATTAGCACACTGTTCCCTTCTCTGTCTTACCTAACCGCTGATTCCCACATGTTTGTGGTAGATTCCACCTTTTTTTTAATTGAAAGATGCTCATGTAGAGTTTTGGTTCTCCAGTGTTCCAACACGCACCCTCCACCCAAACCCATCTCCCATCACCAATGTCCCCACCTCCCTCCCCCTCCCGCATCTCAACCACTTGGCGGGTTCTGTATGTCATTTCTTTCCTCTTTATATCTCCTTCTCAACAAACTTTCCTGCTCTTCATGGAATACAGTGCATTAAAAGACATTACTGTTTCACTATTTTAGTGGACCGCGCGCCACAAGTGGCCCCGTGACCTGGACTCGAACTGGTTTTGCTCTGTTCGTCTGGTTGTGAGGCAGTTTCCCAGCGTCCGGCCAGCTAAAATGGTGGCTAGTGTGATGGGCGAGTCTCATCCGGCTGCTTCTGGGACCCCCAGAGGCAACGGGCCCACTCCCAAAACCCGTCTGCCATCCTCGGGGTTCCATGGTCAGCTAGGCCGGGCGAGCCGAGTTCCAGCCTCCCCAGCCGCTAGGAGGCTCTGAATGCTGACCGCGGGCAGCTCCCTGGGCGCGGCCACCAGGCTTCGACAAAATGGAGGGGGAAAGGGCGACCACGCCTCCATCTGGCGACTTCCCAGTGATTCCCGTGAATGTGGCAGTCTTATCTGACCATGTATTCTGTACTGGCTGGTATAAATATTCTCTCATGCTACCACAATCATCGTGGGACTAGCTAGATCTTACCAGCATATTTTCCTGGCCACATTGGATCTCTAAGTAATTAGTCCAGAGAGAAATGCTGTTTGCCTCCAAGCAAGCAAGCAATGCTCCCTGATAACTCAAAGGCAACTAAAATACAAAACTACCGTCAAGTAGACGAGACTCTTGTGAAGGCTTGGAGAAATATTTGACTGGCATTAGTATTAGTCTTTGGTACAGAGACATGCCATCTCAGAAACTTCCTTCTCTACCCTATAAAGGCAATTCCAGGCAGATCTTGGCTCAAGACATTAGGTGAGGTGCTGGGAGAAATTACCTGAGGGCATTTGATCCTTCCTGCCAGGAGAAGTTACATTTAGCTTATAGCTTCTCCCAGCTCTGCTAGGAGGCTTTTAATTAGCTCTGGGTACTCATAAACAGTCTGATGGTCTCCTGAAGTTGCTACATTTCTATAGAGCTATTTTCCTGTTTTCATCTCTAGATAGCCCAGCCCAGAATGGGCTGGGCTGGGAGAGTTGGGCGGATTTCTAGCTAGAAAATAAGCTGCAAGAAGAAAGAAGCTCTCTCTCTTTTTTTCCCCTTTTGCCATTTCGTCTTCCCTTGGTGTTTTGGTTCTCCGTCCTCTCCATTCTCTGTTGGGCCTCAACACGTGGTGGCAGCCATCTTGGCCTACACCTGTCTGGGGCCTAGGTGGGAACCCAGAGTCCGGAGGTTTTCCCTGCTCTTGGATTGTATATTGGATCCTGTGATAGTAAAGCCCTTTTAAAACTGCATCGGATTCCTGAGTCTTCATCCATTCCCGCCGGCTCGGAGGTAGAAGGGAACTCACTTCCCGACACTGTCGGGGACCCTGGCAGCGCTCCCTGACAGGGGCAGAGCTGATACTTGCTCTCCCTGTGCCCAGCCACTCATGAGGTGCCCGGGAGGCATGGCGGGTTCTAGCCCTGGCCTGCCACCCCAGCAGAGCCTCACAACAAGCCAGACAAACCCCTCCGACTCCATGGGGCCGCCGTTTTCCACATCCGGACTTCTTTCTCGTCATAACTCCACCCAGCAGACCAGACTATCACAGCCCAATCATCGACACCCACCCTACAGCAGTTTTTTTTCAATCCGGCCCAGGTATGCTGAACCAGAGACTCTCAGACATGGGGCAGAACTGCTACTTGCTCTCCCTGTGCCCAGCCACTCATAAGGTGCCCGGGAGGCATGGCGGGTTCTAGCCCTGGCCTGCCACCCCAGCAGAGCCTCACAACAAGCCAGACGACCCCCACCCCAACTCCATGGGGGCCGCCGTTTTCCACATCTGGACTTCTTTCTCGTCACAACTCCACCCAGCAGACCAGACTATCACAGCCCGGCTCACGAGGGGGTTGGCAGCCATGCGGTTCATCAATAATTGCTTTATTTAGAGGTGACTACAAGAGTATGCCACCTGCACGGCAAGCCTGGCAAGCTGCTCATGTCGTATTTGATATGCCAAATACCAGTAACATTTATATTAGTTCATTCCCATGACCTAATATAAAGATTTGAGGCTCTTTATGTTCCTGGAGCAAGAGGATGCCTTTGGGTTCTACTAGCATGAGACAGGACATATGGAGATATTACTGGTGCCTGCTCTAGGAAATAGATGATCAACGGGAAGACAGTGATAGTGATTCTTTTGAGGTGCAGAAGATTTTTAGCTTTATGTAGCCCCATATGTTTATTTTGCTTCCAGTTGCTTTGTTCGTGGTATTTCATCTTTGAAGATGTCTTTTTTTTTTGTTTTTGTGAGATGCCTTTGTTTTCCATGTCATGGAGGATTTTGCCCATGTTTTCTTTGATATACTTTATGGATTCTGATCTGACATTAATATATTTAATTCATTTTGATCTCACTTTTGTGCACAATGTTAGACAGAGGTCTGAGTTCATTTTTATACATAGCTGCCCAGTTTTCCCAGCACCACTGTTGAAAAGGCATTCCTTGTTCCACTTTGGACTCTTTTCATCTTTATCAAAGATTAAATGATCATATATTTGAGGATGTGTGTCAGGATTTTCAACTCTATTCTATAGGCACACAGGTCTGGTTTTATTCCAATACCATGCTGTTTTAATTACTACCACTTTTTAGTACAGTTTGGAATTGGGAAAGGTGATGACTTTCATCTTCTTTAAGTGTTTAATGCAATTTTTACATCCTATGTACATATAACATAATTTATACACAATTAATTAAAAATCGCTTATATCCACTGATTTGTTATTGAGCATTTGCATTTATTTCAGACCTTAGCTTTTGCAGATAGTAATGTAATAAATTTAGAGTCATCCATCCATCCATCCACCCACCCACCCACCCATCCATCCATCATCTATCTATCTATCTATCTATCTATCTATCTATCTATCTATCTATCTATCTATCCATATAATCTGTCTGTCTGTCTGTCTGTCTTTTTGGGTTACACCAGGTGACACTCAGAGGTTAGTCATGGCTCTTCACTCAGGAATTACTCCTGGCTCTGCTTGGGGCATCATATGGGATGTGGGGATTGAACCCAGGTCAGCCACATCAAGGCAAATGCCCTGCCCTCTGTGCTATCGCTCTGGCCCTTCTTTGCAATTTTTAAACATAATTTCAGAGCACTATAATGAGTAACAAGGTCAATATTATTTTTTCATTGGAAATCCAATTGACATCACTAATTAAAAGTAATATACACCCAAAATATAAAACAGAACCGCAAACTAAGTTATGACTAACATAAATAATTTGGAAAAAGTGAATATATTGAGTAAAAGAACTGCAGTCTATAAGTAATTTCTTCCTTCAATAAGAAAACAAATCATGACTGAAAAGATATTACCATGGGTAGGGCTCAACAACTTATACAGCTGTTGACCTAGGTTTGACTCACAGCACCACAGCAGTCATTTCTGATTCCTGAGCACAGAGGCAGGTGCACTACCACTGTGGGCAAAAACCAATATAGTATATATATAAGAATAAAAAAATAAAACAAGTTAAGTTTATCCCATAAATTAGTAGACGTTTCTGTCATAGCAGTATGTCTTATAAAACATGAAGATTCTCTAGAAATGGCTATAGAAATTTGATATATATAGATATGGGTGAGTAGGACTTAGTGTAGATAGGAAGTGATGACACCTGAGGCAGTAGATAAATAAGACTAGCCTGAAGCTATTCTGAGAAATGACAAGACAAAAGTAACTCTACCATATTTGGGAGACAACTTCAAAATATCCCCAGCAAGACTTCTGCCTAAATTTAACAAAACCTTTTTTTTGGTAGGATGAAAGTTCTCCAAAAAAGAAAAATGGAGAGGGGTAGAGCAATACTATAGCAGGTAGGGCACTTGCCTTTTATACAGCCACCCATTTGCAACCTTCTTTTGAAACTAGTGGGAATGCTGTTGCTATCCAATAAAATTGGCTTGTGGTGCTTGTGTTTTGAATTGAATATCAAACTACTCAACTTCACTTTCTTTACTTCTTGACTTCTAACACTATTCTTTATTTTCCTCTGATTATAGAAGATGATTTATTGCTGCACAATCACATTTGCACACACGAAAAAGTCATTTTCATTCATCTTTTTGCTCTCCTCTATTCATTACTTTTCCATAATGAGCTTGATAAAGCTAATCTTAATGGGGCTTAAATTTTGTTGGGGGCAATTAACTGATGAAAAATTCACGTCTAACCTAATAAATTTCTCCCTTTATTCTTCATCGATTTGCTCAAGCGGGTGCCAGTAACATTTCCATTGGACCCTATCACGTGCCAATGTAGCCCAATGACATCTGGTTGATTCAGGAATATGAAGAACCTCAAACCATTCCTTCAGGGTCTTGACAAGGAAGTCTGACCATCTTGTAGGTGGGCAGCCACATGATCTTTTTTACATCCCGTGGGATCCAGTCAGTAACAGCTCTAGTCCAGCGTTTGTCTCCAAATCGCATTACATGTCCAGCCCATCTGATTTTCAATGCCTTAGCAAACGAGACAGCATCCCTGATTCTGGAATAGCGACAGAGGTCAGAACTCCGGATTCCTTCTCTCACTTGAGTGAGGCGTGATATTCCTAGCATAGCTCTTTCGATTCCTCTCTGGGAGACCCGAATAGCATTCTCATCCTGCTTCGTAGGGTCGAGGTCTCTGAGGCGTATGTTAATGCAGGGAGAAAGGTGGAGTCAAAGAGATGTGCCTGGAGCCGGAGGTTCTTTGTCCTTTTAGCTATTTCTTCGATGCCTTTGAAGGCATTCCATGCCTCTCTCTTCCTCCTGCGCAGCTCAGGTTTTAGGTCGTTCATCATGTTGATTTCTCGATCTAGGTAAACATAACTGCTGCATTCAGAGATGTTTGTTCCACTCAAAGCTGGTGTGAGCTAACTGCTGGTGTGGGCTGACTCCACTTTTCTATTTTTTAAGCTAGTTTTTAAGAGATGTTCCCCGTGGTACCACACCCCCCATATTTTACAATAAAACCCTCAGATTCCCCACAGTCTTTTTATAGCACTGAGTCTGATAATGGTATCACAATTTGCCTGGAGTTCACACATGTCCAGGATCAGGGTGGGGAGCCAGTGTTAGGGTCGGGATGCCGATCACCCACCAAGGAGGACTCCAAGAGACGGGCTTATGAAAAAGCAAGGGGTTTATTGAAACGAGCACAGCATAACCTCAAACAGGCTAGAGGCTGAGAGCCCAGAGTAAAGTTTCAACAGGATTTTTATAATACTCTGGGAGAAAGGAACTTCATAATTCAGTTTTTCATGAAATGGGGTACAGAGGTGCAGTACATGACATTTCTTAGAATTTCACAATGTTCCATATCATGTCTACCCAAGAGAACGGAGCAGGATGGTGGGGTTAATAACCAGGTTATGGCTCTGGGACCATCTGTCAGTTCCTCTCAAGTGGGACTGCAAAGGACACCTTGTTTTTCTATAGTTTAATTTTTCTGTTAGCCTTATTCTTTCTGGAAGGGCCCAGTTTTTGGTTTCTTTCACTAGGAAGTTGCTCTGGTCAGGTGAGGTTGGAGATGTCTCCAGATTGTAGATTTGCCAGGTGGCAAGGTTTGGTTGATGAGACTGGGACTGAGTTTTGCTTTCACTCCTGGAGGTCAATGTCTGGGGATAAAGCAAACAAAAACTTGTCCTCAGGGTTACCATTGGCACCCTGGGCAGCAGTGTTAATGGAGCCCTCAGGGGATGAGTCTACATATTTTAATGGTCCAGCTGGGACCCAAATGGGTTGAGGCTCAGTGATTGGGAACACACAGCTAAATCCATGACCCATACTTATGAGCAGGTCAGGACCTCTCCACATTCCTGTGACTGGATCCTTTCACTGAACCTTAATATCTGGTTTAGCTCCTTGTTGTTGTCACTGGCGATGAAAGGGGAGAATGAATCTTCTTTTGAAAAAGCTGGTGTGAGCTAACTGCTGGTGTGGGCTGACTCCACTTTTCTATTTTTTTAAGCTAGTTTTTAAGAGTAAGATTTTTATCATTCCACAATTACTTGTCCTTGGGGGTTATATAGGACGCTTGTGGAATGTTTAATGCTTTATTAGGTAAAGAAATTCTTGAGATACTTGCTAACAAAACAAGGTCCATTATCAGTTTTAATTTGAGCAGGCAAGCCTAAAGTGGCAAAACATTGTATATAATGAGCTAGGGCATATTTTGCTTTTTCACCTGTGTGAGCTGTAGCCCAGCAGGCTTTAGAGAAAGTGTCTATACTGACAAAAATATATTTGTTATTACCAAAGGGTGGGAAATTAGTTACATCCATTCATAATACATTAGCTTTAGTCCTGGTGGGTTTATCCCAGGGGTCTGCAGAGGGGGGACTTGCAAAAAGGTTTACAAACAGCACAAGTTTTGACAATGAGCTTGAGTTCCTTAACAGATGCTGTGAGGAATTAGCTTTTAACCCTCTCCAATTTACATGGGTTAAATCATGCAATTGTTTTGCTTGTTGTATGCCAGGGGATGGAATTTCAGCAGCTAAATTTATAACCGCAGAGGCTAATTGATCTGCCTGCATGTTGCCTTCAAATAGGGCACCAGGCAGGTTCTGGTGTCTATGTAAATGATATACAAAAGAGGGGCTCTGTTCTTTTCATTCAGCTCCCCTTGGGCTTGAATTATGAGCAGTGTTATGGGATTAGCATCTAACTTAATATAAACAAATGGAACACCAGGAAGAAAATTAGCGACAGAGAGTCAGTGAACAGGTTTATGAGAGAATGGACCAATGAAGGGCCATTACAACAGCATAAAATTCCTTAAACAGGGCTGATCCAGCGCAGTCCTCCAAATAGGATGTGGACTCGGTTCCATCCTTGATTACCACAGCAGCCCCTAGTCTGCCTCCATCAGAAAATACATTTGCCCCCTGGGGAGGAGTGTTCTTGAGAATAACAAAGGCTCTTTCCAATCAAGCCAGGTGAATGCCTTCACCTACTTAAAGGGCCTTAGTGGCAATCTATCTGGCCAACATTCTTCCAAGGAGCTAGTTACAACGCATGATCCACTCCAAGTCTCCCAATTTATATGGAGTAACAGTTTTATCAGGTTTGTTTGCATAATGGCGAAGAGCCAAGTCTTGTCCTTTTTGCAGTAGGTCAGCCATTTGGTCCCGGGTTGAGTATACCCTCCAGCAGCCCCCAAGGGAAAGATGGACCCACTGAAGGGCTGTCCCAGCTGGGTCAGGGCAGCAATCATGGTTTCTTGGCCTGCAATTATCTATAACTTCAACTGAAACTTTGGGTCAAATCTAGCCAAGTTTGCTTTATCAAGGGCCTGCTGTATTTTGGGAGGCATTTATGGGCTGCAGTGAGGGTGGTAGATTCCTCAGGCCACCAATTTTGCAGCAGGGAGAAAAGGGGGTGAGCTGGCTTGTTGATATGGGAATCCATGCTCTGAGCCAATTAATTTCTCCCAGGAGTCTCTGCAACCCAGGGAGGGTATCACTTGTCTTCCTGTTGTTCATCGATTTACTCAAGCAGGCACCAGTAACATCTCCATACATCCTAATGTAGCCCAAGGGCATCTGCACTCTCCAGGAACATGAAAAGCCTCAAACCATTAGTTCAGGTCATGAGAATGAGGTCTATCATTGTTACTGTTTTTTGGCATATCAAAAGATGATCGCGTGGCCAACACACGCTGATTGTGTGGCCAAGGCTCTGCTGTGCGGAAAGAATTGGATTGATTTAATAATTTTATATGACATAAATATTCTTATTATGAAACTTTCTTGCTCCAGTTCAATACTCTTCCCTACACCCACGGGTCCCATCGAGGGACAGACATGTAGATATTCCAAGAGTACTTGGCCACATTGGATCTGAAAGAGTTGGCAACCTGATGGGGTGACTGACTGGGAGCCTCGGAACCCGCACCTATCAAGGAAAACTCTGAGAGACCAGGTCCTATGCAAAAGCAAGGTTTTTTTTTTTTTTTTTTTTGGGTCACACCCGGCAATGCTCAGGGGTTGGTCCTGGCTCTGCACTCAGGAATTACTCCTGGCGGTGCTCGGGGACCATATGGGATGCCGGGAATCGAACCCAGGCGGCACAGGCCGGCCGCGTGCAAGGCAAACACCCTACCCCTGGGCTATCGCTCCGGCCCCAAGAAAGGGTTTTTATTAATATTCGAGTATACCGGGCTCATAGCATGACCACAAGCAGTCAGCAGCTAAGAGCCCCGAGCCCTTCCAGGGAGGATCTTTTAAGAGATAATTCCCGCCGCTACAGAAAAGCCCACGCATAACCATCCAACAGATTTAAAATATTACATCAAGATCTGCACACAGGCAGCCAATTACTTTGTACCAGGTAACCAGATCATACTTAGTACTTCTTTCTATATTTGGTGTGGCTAGACACACATGTGGAATCATGGGTCAGCAATGGCTATGTGTATGTGCAGGAATGCAATTCAGGCAATTCAGGCCAGATAGCAGGTTCTGGGAAGGGGTCTCCCTAACCTCTAACAGGAATTTGTTCTGGGCCTTTTGTAGATAGCAGGATGAAAAGGTTACTTCAAGATGAAAAGGTCACTCAGGCCCTAAATTGGTAACTTTCCATGAGTAGGCCTGCCCTGGTTGGGAAAGGGGGTGGCTGCTCTCTTTCATTCCCCCTTTTCTTTAGGAGGGTCTTCTAATCCTAGAGACCATTAGAGCCCTTCACTCTGTAGGGCCTGATATTGCTGCCTGAGTACCAACAACTTGACCTCACCCACCTGGTCTCTGATGAATGCAAGTAGCCTATTAAGAAGGGAAGGCCCAATTGTCAAAATCAATAAGAATATGATGAGGGGCCCAGCTAGGGCTGAAAGCAAAGGTAGTTTGCGCAAACCAAGACTCAAACCACCCTCTCCACACTTCTCTCTTTTTTTTCCGCTCATCCAATCTTTTTCTTAACCGTGCCATGGATTCCTTCACTACCCCAGAGTGGTCTGTTTAGAAGCAGCACTCTTCCTAGACTAGGTTGCTTCACTGCCATGGGGCCCTTTCCTGTCAATCTATCCACATCATGTTTCTTTCAAGAGATTTCACCACCTTATATTTTTAAGGGAAAATGGGTGAAGGTCCATCTTCTGGAGCTGCTTCATGCTGACAAAGGGACTGTAGACCCTGCCTGTGCAAGGGGTAAAATCTCCAAATGGGTCCCATGCAATGAATGGATCAGATTTTCTGAAGTTATTATTGTCTGCAAGAAAAGATCAGATCAATTAGGCTAAGAACATTACTTAGAAATGATTAGGCCCTGGAGGAGTAAAAAGTCCCTCTTTGCCCTAGTGAGGGCAGAATACTTTGCTGTTTTATAAAACACAGTGTTAAGGTAACACAAAATTGAAGCAAACATTTTGTGTCCAGATTTTTCTCATAGAAACACCAAGCCACCTCTCTGGCTTTTTGTACAACATAGAAAAGCCTTGCCCCTCTCACTGAATGTGTTAGAACCAATAGAAGACTATACGCTGATCATCTGAATTTTTGCACAAAGTCATATTGTCGATCCTTAAGATTTATGACACATAAAACACAGTTCTGAGTTACTCTAAACTGCCCTGTTTTGTCCCTAATGTTACTGGATGAGGTATTGGTACCATGATGGCTCAAGGATTAAAAGCTTTTAAAATCCTTATGAATCTTAGAATTTCCGAATGACTGTGTACTCATAGAACTAAGAATAAACATCCAACCAATTTGGATGTTAACTTGAAAACCCTTGGCCTATTAGCAAACTTCGGAGCATGTCTGCCTTTTTAGCTGATATTCCTGGTCTACCTGGATTAGCCAAGGGGTTACTTTTAAATCAAGCCTATTTGGATACATTTATTCAATTACCTTTCTGTAGATTTAGAATCTGATTTTTACAAAAGTTATAGAAATATGGTTTTCTCTCCACCTTTACTTTAAATTTGTCAAATGACTTAATAAACCTGACTGGTTCTTTTGCATAAACACAGTAAGACTGGAGAACTCTCCACTTAGGGTACCCTGTTACTACCAAGAAGTCCTGAGGATTGACTAAGGCAGAGTAGGGAAAAATGTACGTCAGGGCTACCCCAGGCTTGGCCATAACAGGAAGATCAGATTCCATGATGAACTACAGGTGACCTTGAGCCTCTTTTTCTGGGTGGAGCAGAGAGTGACCATATCCCTTTTTGGGACTGAAGCCGTTCCCTACTGCAGCCGCCTTCCTTCTTGCATGGCCCAGGCAGTTGTCAGTCATCACAGATTGGCAGATTCCTCGTTCTTCACAGCAGAGATGATCCTTGAGCTGGCCTGCCTTTAGGGTCTCCCTGAGGTTTGTAACTACATGCTCCTGTCACTTAGACCAATCCCTTTGACTCCTGTTTTCCCTGGAAGTGGGCCTTGGGGTCCCATACTAGCTTTCCTGTCTGCATGAGGGCTAGGCCCTATTACAGAAAGGAAATATTTTTGTCTGAGTTTATGCAAACCAACACAGTGCCATGAAACATTAAAAGACGTAATGAAGGTGTAAAGAGAGAAAAGCATATATTACACTTTACTCACAACGAAGTGCAATACACCAATTTGCTGTTGGAACTGCTTAAAAGAAGCATAAATTCCTGTTGAAATAGAGCAGACAGTTTAACAGTATCCTGTGTAACTCATTTAATTCCATGTCAAAACCCTAATTACCAATTTTAGGAGCACTGTAACAGGGGTCCATACCATCTGTCTAATAGCAGTTTTTTTTTTTTCAATCCGGCTCAGGTATGCTGAACCAGAGACTCTCAGACATGGGGCAGAGCTGCTACTTGCTCTCCCTGTGCCCAGCTGCTCATGAGGTGCCCAGGAGGCATGACTGGTTCTAGTCCTTGCCTGCCACCCCAGCAGAGCCTCACAACAAGCCAGGCGACCCCGTACTCCATGGGGGCGGCCATTTTCGATATCCAGACTTCCCTCTCATCACAACTCCACCCAGCAGACCAGACTATCACAGCCCGGCTTGTGCAGCAGCTAGTGGCCTCACAGTTCATCAATAAATGCTTTATTTAGCGGTGACTACAAGAGTATGCCACCCGCACGGCAAGCCTGGCAAGCTGCTCGTGTTGTATTTGATACGCCAAATACCAGTAACATTTATATTAGGTCATTTCCATGAGCTAATATAATGGTTTGAGGCTCTTTATGTTCCTGGAGCAAGCGGATGCCTTTGGGTTCTACTAGCATGAAACAGGACATATGGAGATATTACTGGTGCCCGCTCTAGCAAATAGATGATCAACGGGAAGATAGTGATAGTGATAGATTTCACCAAAAAGGTACTAGAACAATTCTTCAGAAAAGAGTTTCATAGTTTGTTTACTCAACATTCTCTGACCTTCTACACATCCCTTTACATTCATTCTGTCCTGTAAAAACAAGCCTTCGCTTTAATAGAATTCCTTCCTTTTTTTCCCACAGACATCTCCATCCATTATCTTTCTGTTACTTAAAATGCATTATCTAGACTCCTTATAGTTACACCCCTAAAGGTGTTAACTTCCTTATTTTACAAAGCTCAATACAGATTAATCTCCCAAATTTGGAAACAAGTTGCTAGTTAGCATGTTATCTAGCATAGCAAAACTACTTTAAAGCATTAAATCAGTTCCATACATATTCAAGAGGCTGAGACGCTCACAATTAAAGTTCTTTTAAATTTACGCTTGGCAAAGGTTCACTTCATATTAGAAATTATCCAGAAAAGATTTAAAATTTTATCTTTAGAATCTGGGGGAGGGGGGAGGGAACCGGGGACGTTGGTGGTGGGAGATGGGCACTGGTGGCGGGATGGGTGCTGCAACACTGTTTGACCAAAACCCAAATATGAACTTTTTAATTGTATATCTTTGTAATTTTAAAAATAAAAAAATAAAAAAAAAGAATTCCAATTTTCAGGAACACAAACAATGCAAAGTTAAAATACTCAAAAGATTACTACCAAGTAATAATAAAGATTTCACACTTGTAATAACTAAGACTTTCAAGGCAAAGACTAGGTTGATACCTGTTGGCAAAGCTCACATGCATTAAGACTATCTCAATAATAGCACATACCGGGCAGATTAGAAACAAAGTCTGAAAAAAGAAAAACTGATTGTTGTCATTTACTTCCCACAATTATTTTAATTTTCCATGTTTAGAAGTCACTAAATTTAAAGGAACATTCCCAGCTTTAGCCCTGAGGCTACTCTGGGATTCCACCTGGAAAGCCTGATATATTTAAAACTTTTACCAAAGCAAAATGCTGTGGCTTCAGACTAGTGGGCTGAGATCTGAGGTAATAGTCCATTGCAGAAATACCTTTTAACACAACAGCATAAGAAAACATTTGAGCTACCAATTCTTCACGGAAGACAAGGCCTTCCTTGACTTAATTGCAATAGTCCTTATACCTTAGTTATTTTCAGAATGGCCTAATTTCTCACTAGAATTTAACCTAGACTTATGAGGTAAAGGTCTGCACTATCTCACAAAATTCTTATCTCTTTGCTGACTCTGGCTCTAGCTCCTACCCTCTCTAAACAGCACAAGTTCTGGAGCTGAGAGAATTTCAGGGATCAGGAACACTTAAAAGGTTTTACAATTAGACCTTTTAACCTTTTACCATAAGATTTAGATTGAACACGTCAATTTCTCCTTATACTCAACACTCAGTTTAGAACACTTGCCTATCCCTGGCTTAACAATTTGTTTTGATTCCAATTTGGTTTTATTGTTAAAACCAATGTTTTACACAGACAAGTTAACTACAAACAATTGGTGGCCACCACACGCACGCACACACACACATATACAGTTGATCGATCGATCTTTAGTTATGATGAGACCCTTTTGGAAGGGTAGAGGAAACTGAGACTGAGAAAAGAAGGGCAGTCCCCCAGGGAAAATAGCCCTGCTCCACCGGTTTGGACCTCACCCCTGCATTTTTCAGCCTGCACCAGCCTCTGTCCCCTGCCTGTTTTTTTTTTTTTTTTTTTTAACATGAAGCATGGGTCAAGAAAGTGCCTTTGTTGAGAAGACCGGCCACCTAGCTGCTGCTTGCCTCAGTGAAGCTCATTGAGAAGGGCAAGTGAACCTTCACTCTGCCAGCTTCTCCCTTAGCCACTTCCCTTAGGGAAAACTCTTGAGTGGGTCTAGCAGGTCTGGAATGATAAGAGGTTCAGCTCTGAGTGCATCCTGCTGGGCCAGATTTTGGGGAGAGATGCCTGAGCTTTTTCCAATCTGTTACAATTTTTTTTAAATACACCATGCTTCACTAGCCCCTTCTAGGGGAGAACTACACTCCTGAGTTGCGTTAGACCACTGTGGGCATAGTGGGCTTCCCTGCAAGTAACTTTTTTGCTGAGCTGTTCTCCTCTAGGAAGCTTAGCTCTATGAGGTGAAACATGAGCTGCCAGAGGTGGTCCCTGGAGTGGAGGGGCTTGTTAACAGCAGTAGCCCTTGCTCCTGGGAAGCCTTTTGCAAGCTCCGCAGGTGGCAGTGGGGTTGGTGGCAAAACTGAAGCCTCAGGTTCCTGCCTGTGCAGTCGGTGTGGGGTCCTGTTCTGGTTCCTTTACTTCCAAGGCACACATACAGCAAATCTGACATTTTCCTTTTCTTTGCAAAGCCTGGTACAATGCCATGAAGGCCTGGATGTTAGATATATACTCAGGCCACGTGTTATTACAAAGATCCTTAGGACGCTTTGGAGGTTCAGTGTTTTAACAAGCAACCCAAGGGGGACTCTAACCCCTCCCATACTGGCCACTACAGAGGGGACTCTAACCCCTCACATGCTGACCACTAATTCAGAGAATCATCATGCTGTGGACATCTCGATCAATCAGTGATCTCTGCATTACTACAGGCGTCCCTGGGGCCCTCCCGGCATCCACCACGACCACAACCTGTGTGTGGAGCTGGACCTAATCTGCCACGGGCTTCCAAGAGATTGGGAGAAGAAAAGTTCTGTCTTGCTTGCTTGCTACCTTCTGTGGCCTTACTGACGTTTGCTGCATCTCTTACTAGATTCTGCCTTTCTGTCTTGGTGGGAGGTTTTCCTTCCTAGTCTTTTACCCCTTTTGTTTTCTTTGCCTGGGGCTAAAAGCTGCTTAGCTCTCTAATTGACCTCCAGGTGTGCTCTAGCCAGTTCTCTTGCTAGTAAGTGGGGAGAGGAAAAAGGAATGCTACCTGAAATTTGATCTCCTAGAATCTTTCACTAGTGAGTTTCCTCCCATTTCTCCCATAGTGAGAGGTGATGCGGGACAGACAAAGGAGGGGTGCCTCTTTACAGAGACCTATCAGTTGCTTGTCTAGCCGGTGAAGAACTTAGCTGTAGTGGACTCAGCAGTTGTGACTTGCGGCTGACTGCTAGGTCAGCGCCACCATAGGCCATATGTTCTTCCTGGCAGACAGCCCACTCGGGCTCCGTAACCTTTGTGGGACCTTAAGGGTGCCAGTCGTGGAGCCACAGACTCACACCTGATAGGAGTACCTATCAGGGTGCTCATACACATACACATACTCACACAGAGGTTATAACATTCCTCCCCCGTTCCCCCTAGAGATTTCCGAGGGAGCATACCTTCTCTGCAGATTTTCGCCTATTACCTCCTTCTGGTGGAACTCCTCACAGCCACTGCAATATTCTGCTGCAGTAGCCAAAATGATGTAGGTGAGCCTCACTGGTAGCTTATGTGAGGCGGGGGAAGGGAGAGAAACTTCGAGAGTGCCTGAGCTGGCCGGCACGCTAATCTAGTGATCCACGGTGGAAAAGGCGCCAAACTTACCCAAGATGGTCTTGTCAGGTAGATCCTGGCTAGGTGGGGTCCTCAACTCTCGATCCCGGACGAGCCCCCAAATGAAAGAGTTGGCTACCCGATGGGGTGACTGACTGGGAGCCTCGGAACCCACACCTATCAAGGAAAACTCTGAGAGACCAGGTCCTATGCAAAAGCAAGGGTTTTTATTAATATTTGAGTATACCGGGCTCATAGCATGACCACAAGCAGTCAGCAGCTAAGAGCCCCGAGCCCTTCCAGGGAGGATCTTTTTAAGGAATAATTCCCGCCGCTACAGAAAAGCCCGTGCATAACCATCCAATAGATTTAAAATATTACATCAAGGTCTGCACACAGGCAGCCAATCACTTTTGTACCAGGTAACCATCACTACCAATCAGATCATACTTAATACTTCTTTCTATATTTGGTGCAGCTAGACACACCTGTGGAATCATGTGCCAGCAACGGCTATGTTTACATGCAGGAATGCAATTCAGGCAATTCAGGCCAGATAGCAGGTTCTGGGAAGGGGTCTCATAACCTCTAACAGGAATTTGTTCTGGGCCTTTTGTAGATAGCAGGATGAAAAGGTTACTTCAAGATGAAAAGGTCACTCAGGCCCTAAATTGGTAACTTTCCATGAGTAGGCCTGCCCTGGTTGGGAAAGGGGGTGGCTGCTCTCTTTCAGATCAACCATTATGTAATCAGTTCTCCTAGTTCAAAGAGACTTACCAGTGCACCTCCAGGCAAGCTGATGTGTCTCTGTTTCTAAAAGTAATGCCAAAGTGAATTATTCGGATGGACTATGGACCTTAGTGGGATCTAGAGTCTGGAATCAGCTGGCTATATATTCATGGTAAGAAGCATTAATGCCATTTCCTACAAATTACATTTTAAACTGCTTTCTGGTTCAGAGATGCAGCCAGTCCCTCCTCTGCTATGGATATTGTATCTCAGGGTGTCAGCTCTGGCATTTGTGAAGTTTGAGCCAAAGGGCCCACCTAAATCTACATTTCAATATGGTCATTTACCTGGCTTCCTCTTTAGATAACCCAGCCCAGCATGGGCTGGGCTGGAACTTTTGTCGGGCTTCTATCTATAAAATAATATAGGAGAAAGGAGAAAGGGCCTTTTTTGACCATTTAGGTTTCTCTTTGCTCTCCTTCTCTCCGTTCTCTTCCCTGTTGGGCCTTGGCAAGTGGTAGTGGCCATCTTGGCCTAGGATTTTAAACCTACACATGGCTGGGGCCCAGCTAGGAACCTGAAGTCTGGGATTTTCCTGTTACTGGATTGTATACCAGAACCTGTGAGAGTAAAGCCTTTTGAAACTTTGCTGGATTCTTGCTTCTTTCTCCATCTGCTGGCTGCTGATCCCCTGGGGCATAGGGGATCCCTATACCTTGCTCCTGATTTTGTTGGGGCACCCAGCATTCCCCCCAGAAGTGGAGGTTCCACCGATGTTCCCTAGACTCTGCTCCTGGATTTTGTTGGGGTGCCCAGCATTCCCTGACAGGCCCTAGCAATGAACTTTAACCTAGGTTGAAGCCCCATACGGGTGTAGTTTGGGAAGAAATCTATGAAAGCCGTTCTGACCAAAGGATGGCACACATATGCTAAGTTTCTTTAATAGATAATTGGGGTTTTAATGGGCTAACCTTGGTCTAATGATAGAATGGTCTCCAAATTGTAAAGGAAGGGACCATTTGTACCTTCTCGAGGCTAAAGACAATCCCCCACTTTGGAGTTTTTGTGTTAGCATTACAAGGGCTTGGTCTAATTGTGACTGACTTTTGGCTCCCCCAAATGACATCATCCATGTATACATACAAAACCACCCCCTTTATGGAGCAGATGGGTTCCAAAATTTTTGACAAAAAGTTTTGACAAAAGAGGAACTGTTGGCCATGCCCTGAGGTAAAACTGTCCATTCACAGTGTTCATCAGGACTGGCAAAATAAATGTTGAGAACAGAGAAGGCAAATTTTTCAGTCAGCAGGGTGAAGTGGGATGGAAAGAAACAATCCTTAATATCAACCACAACTAAACTTAGGGAAGAATCAATTGCTGGAACCCAAGGCATATCCGGTAAGGGGTATGCCTTCATTTTTCAAAGGTCTTGCATCAGTCTCCACTTTCCAGATGATTTTTAAATTACAAACACTGGAGTATTCCAGGGGGTTGGTTGAGGGACGAATATGACCAACCTTTAACTTCTCTGTCACAAGCTCCTTGAGAGTCTGTAATTTTTCATACTTAAGAGGCCACTGCTCCACCCATACAGGAGGTCATGGGAGCCATTGAATTTGTGGGACTGTGGGAGCAGTGGCCTCTAGGATTGGGGGTTGCCAATACTTACAAAAATATATTTTTTGGTTACCAAAGGGTGGGAAATGAGTTACATCTGTTTTTGGGGGTTTTCATAATCTGTACCATTGACTCCCCCAAGGATATCTAATCCTATGAGATTGGTGGACAGGCTGCGGGCTTTTTGAAGTCTGAAATAACCTGAGTCCCCATCTGGGTCCACCCACTTGACCATATTCATGGTTTCTATAGTCATTACCCCCCCCCCCCCCCACCCATTCCTGTAACCCCTGGCCCGGCCGGAGTTCCCACTCAGGGGGCTCCTCAATTTGGATCATAGTTCGATCTGTGGCTGAATCCATTTGACCTCTGAATTCTTTTCTACCTAAAATCATGGTTATTTTGGGGCGGTTCCCAGGTGTACAAGGCTGGAATTGACCTGCAGTGCTACTCTTGGGATGACTGGGCTGAGGGCTGCCCCAATGAGAGTTTAAAGAATTTGGGCCACTGATTATTTCAGCATGGCAGTCGGAGGCCCAGTAAAAATCCTTTTGCACCTAGGGCATCGGGTTCTTGGGGCTGGCTTACGTCGGGCTGGTTTTGTGTGCTGAGACATTCTCACCAAGAATGTCCTTTTCCTCCACAGGCAAAGCAAGGTCCCTCCTCCTTTTTAGGGTAGTTACCATCTATCTCTTTGGGAGCAAAGGCTGCAAAGGCCTCAGTAAGTGACTGAGACATGGCTTCAGTCTGGCTTTGTAAAGCCCCAGCCACTGTCTTGGCCAGGCCCTCATTTTGAGTTTTTAAGGCAGCAGTCAGCACCTGGGTTTGCTGAGCTGGGATTCTCACATCCTGTGTGGCACATATCCACCTATCCATGTTTTCCCTTTTGTACGTGTGGCCCAATGTCAAGAACTTGATGAAGTCCAGCACAGGCTGCCCTATGGTCCCTGGTCATTCCTTCTCAAACCATCATTTTGATTACTTGATCCTGGAGGGACCCAGGGGGAACTTTTGTTCAATACTTTTTTGTACTTGATCTATAAATGAAAAAGGTCCCTCCCCCATTCTGTGGTGCATGCTCATTAAAGGCACCTCAATTGGTCCCTCTTCAAGCTTCCTCCATGCCTCAGTGCCAACATTTGCACCTGATCTTGATAATGGGGGGGTTGTGCAGGGCAGCTTGCTGCAAGCCTATACTCCACTGATCAGCAATACCTGACAACTGACCATAAGTGAGGGGCACTGGGGGCTGGGCATTGGTATTTCTATCTGTTGCGCATGACATTCCTCCTTAAAGAGTGTGCTCCACTTAATAAAAAGATTATTGGGTAACACAGCCCTATGCAAAGATCTCCAATTGGCCATAGTGCAGGGTTGATGTGCCAGGCTCTGTAAGATAGTGTCAGCCCAAGGGGAGTTGGGGTCGTCTTCAGAACTTCCTATTTTAGTACTTTTTTAAACCAGAGGGCTCCCAAGGATACCAAGAAGCTGGTCTCCTCCCCCCCACCGGCCATTGAGATTAACAGGAAAAGCCATACAGCCGGGGAGGGGGAGGGTTTGCAGGGGGCTCCTAGGCGGAGTCCCCAAGGATTCTCCATAACAGGGGCCAATGGGCCAGTGGGGGTTTTTCCTGGTCTCCAAAAAATCTCCCGTGATATCCCCTTTTCCATATCCTGGCTCGGGAATAGCAGATTCTCAGCGGCCACTCCTTTGGCCTCAAGAGACTCAAAAGAAGGGGGAGGAAGAGGCTGTGAACCCCGCTTGTCTTTGAAGCAGGATTTAAGGGCCTTGAGAGTAGTATATAATCCAGGAGGGGCCTCTCCCCTGTGCATAGACACCTGTCCTCTGTCCTAAAATACTTCTTCCACTTTGTCCCATGTATCCCTGGAGAAGAGGTCTCCAGTGGGGACCCAGGGCCTCCTCTGAAGCAGGATTGTCCCGTCGGGTCGGAGGCGCAGAGATGAGACTTCAGGCACAAGACGTATTTCCATTAATATTTTTAATAATTACCAGCCGGAGGGGCAGCAGCTCTCATCTTGGTGGCTAACTGGCCGCAGGTGACTGACCACAGCTCACTGAGGAGAGCTGACTGACTAGAGCTGACTGACCCTTAAACAAAGACCCCCACTTTCTTATAAGCCAACACAATAAAGGGCAGTAAAACTTAGAGTTAAGTTTACATAATTGACACTGCAAGGACCTTTTACATTTTTACCATAGGATTTATGGTGATAGGGAGGAGACACTCAGGAGCCAGAAGCCTGCAGGTGGTGCTGTCTCAGTGAGGTGAGATAAGAAAAGAATGCAACAGTTTGTTAACTTAGCCTTCCTAAATTGCCCCAGAAGACAAGGTCTTGTTCATAAGACTCCATCTTGGGTTAATTAGAGCCAACAAGGGAATGTGCAGAGAAATGACCTAGGATAGCCTTGTCTGCATAGCTGCAGCTTGATTAACAGTCTCACTAGGGTTTTCTACAAACTAACTCTATTGGGAGACAGTCTGCCAGAAGACCCCATGTATCTGTTAACAGGTAGTATACATCAGACCTTCCTTTGCATATCCTTTGATCTACTTACTGCTATACTCCTCTAAAATAGTTTTCCAAATTTGACCACCTGGTTCTCTGAAAAAAAATAAGACCACAGCTCTTTAAGAGATACTGGGAAAACCTTTAAGGCTAGTTCACTATCCTTCTGCATTGAATTGCCAATCATGTGAGCAGACTGACAGGGCCTGTTAGTGGAAGAAAGAGGGAAAGGAAAGAAAGTGGACCAGGGGCCTTTCTGGTCTGAAGTTAAACAATTGAAAAGACAGACAAGAAGGAGAAGAAAGGGAAAGGAGAGAAGGAGGGGAGAGAGGGGAGGGAGGGTAACTTTCTGATGCTTGCCTTGCAGGACCCCTCACGGATCTAAAGAAGTTCTTGACATTGGGCCACAGGTATAAACCCATGCCTAGATGCCTCTGGCTTGGGGCCAAAGCCCTCAGAGGCAAGTGCCCTTAAGCCATTACGGACTTCAGGGAACTGCAGGACAGAACCCAATCAGACCCCATAGCTGAAGCCCTGAGGCCAATATCCATTCACTCGCAAACTCACACTCTTTCATTCAAAGAATACAAGAAATAAAAGGGAAAGGAGAAAAGGAGAGAGAGGGGAGAGAGTAACTTGGGGGGGGGGTCCTGGTCAGCAGCCCTGGGCACAAATGAGGGAGACCTAGATCTTATGCGAGACTTTATCTCTGGGAAAAAGGGGAGGGACGGACTTGAGAGAAACTCTGCCTTGCCGCTGGTAAGAAAAGGAAAGAAAGACACCCGAAGCAGCGGGCAGTTCTGGATAGCAGTAGTCATTTCACTTGAGCACAGTTTAAGCCTTTTATACAATATTTGGGTGGAGGGGTACAAGCACAAACCACATGGCATTTGCAAGCTCCTGGGCCATTGCAACAGAAAACAATCGCAGATTTAGCATTTGCAAAGTAGTATTTGCAAGGTTTCCATAATACTGTGGTCAGAGGTCATAAGACCCAGCACATTCTGCCTCACCTTAGCTCAGATAAGCACAGATGCTTTGGGTGTAACCATATGGGCAGGGCCCATTTCTGGGTCCTGCACTTAGGGTTTTGTGGCTGGAAAGTGCTGGGCCCTTATGGAGAAGTGCTGGACCCAAAGGCTAGCCGCTCAGAGCCCAACAAGATCTCATGAATTGGTTGATTTAAGAACAGTTATTTTGGAATTGTCCAGCATGATTCAACGCTGCCTATGAAAACCTTAATGGAGCACAGAATCTATGGTAGGTTCTAGGTGACTCTTTTTTCTGTACAACAAAGAAGTCTAAGTAAGACATGTGGTTGTGAAAAGTAAAAATGACTCTTATGTAATGTTGGTAAAGAATTCTGTATTAATTTGTATTAGATTTAGTTGCAGGTAATAGGACATCTTAAATAATAAGTAATTTATTTTTCTGGAAGTCTGGATGCATGACGGTAGTGCCACACTCATCAGAAACCCTGACTCCTAGACTGTTACTGGTTCTACTGAGCAATTTGCTTCATGATCCAAGATGATAGCTAGAGCAGCAGCTGCCCTACCTATAATCTTTTAAGTTAATTTTCTAAAAGTCTTCCACAACATTTATACTTTTGTGTTATTAGGAATATGTAAGAAACATATCTAAGTATAGCTGTGACAAGGTTTCAGAAAATACTGTTTGTTCTGGAAACATGAGGGAACAGTAGTGACATTATGTGCAACTTAATCTGGCACCTTCTTTTTGCTTAAAGAGAGTAGCTTTGCAGAGGAGAGCAAATTGAGTGATTTTTTTTTTTAAATCTGAAAAGTGAACAGTGAGCCAAGTAAGTTCAGGAATTCCTCATCAAAAAGGTTTAGCACTAAAATCAAAGCAAAAATAATAAATGAAGGTTTATCACTGCTGTCCTTTTCTGCCCAAAGTAACCAGGGATTTGCAGAACTTCTTTTGCAAATATAAACTTCTTAGACAAGAACCATTAATGGGATGAGTAACCATACCATATCATCTATCTCAATTTGTTTGTCTGGCCGGAAAAAACCTTGTCTCGGATTTTGGTGAGTAATTTCACTAAGTGACTTGTGTCATATTTGGTCTATTGGTTTCACAAAGATAAAGGATTCAAGTCCCTTTCACTTCCACCCACTTTGGATTATAATCAGAGTCTGTTCTGTATTTGAATACCACGTTGTAGGCTTACATTCAAAGAAATGTTTAGATCTTGGGTTAAGGTCCCCAAATTAAAACATTGCATAAATGGCAACTACAGATATCATCAGGGTTTATGTTAAGAAACTTTGGTTCTGATTTAGCTTATTTATTTATTTAAAATACTATTTCAACACCATGATTTACATGATAGAATTATTTCAGGCATACACATTCAAATACCAACCCTATCACCAATGTTCCAGGTTACCTCCCCCCTACAGTCTACCCTTTGATAGGTATATAACAAATTTATTTCATATCGCTTGTCTCGGTAAAACTGAAAAGAATGACAGATATAATTATTAGAAAATAAATCAATACAAATCACTAGTAATGACTAACTGCAGCGTGTTAGACCTTTTTCTTTTTTTTCTTTTTTTTTTTTTTTGCTTTTTGGGTCACACCTGGCGATGCTCAGGGGTTACTCCTGGCTTTTCACTCAGGAATCACTCCTGGCGGTGCTCGGGGGACCATATGGGATGCCGGGGATCGAACCCAGGCCAGCACAGGCCGGCTGTGTGCAAGGCAAACACCCTACCCGCTGGGCTATCGCTCCGCCCCATGTTAGACCTTTCTTAATCTGACAACAATATGTAACACCAATAAGTGCCATACTCAGTAGCACATCATGGGAAATTTCCCCTTTCCTTAAAGGAGCTTTTTAAATGTTCTCACAAAACTAGTTTCAAAGCTATGAATTCCCTAAACTGTTGCCTGTTTAGGGAAACAACGCTCTGTGTTGTTCCTTCCAATCTGAATGATAATCTGACAGGATAAAGTATTCTTGCTAAGGTGTTCATTTCATTGAATTTTTTTTTAATATTTTATTACACCGCCATGTGATATACAATTACAAAGATGTTCATGTTTGGGTTTCCGTCATACAGTGTTCCAGCACCCATCCCTCCACCAGAGCCCATTTCCCAACACCAATGTCCCCACTTCCCTCCCCCTCCCCAGCCCGCCTCTATGGCAAATTCTTTATCTCTTCTCTTACACATTGTGGATTGCAATACATACATTCAGAGATCATCATATATATCTTTTTTCCTATATTCAATGCTCAGTTCTAGACTGGTATTATCATTTTTGACAAATATTAGCACACTGTTCTCTTCTCTGTCCTACCCAACCACTGATTCCCACATGTTTGTGGAAGATTCCACCTTTTTTTTTATTGAAAGATGCTATGTAGAGCTTTGGTTCTACAGTGTTCCAACATGCACCCTCCGCCCAAACCCATCTCCCATCACCAATGTCCCCACCTCCCTCCACGCTCCCGCACCTCAACCACTTGGCGGAGTTCTGTATGTCATTTCTTTCCTCTTTTATATCTCCTTCCCAACAAACTTTCCTGCTCTTCGTTGACTGCAATGCATTAAAAGACATTACTGTTTCACTATTTTAGTGGACCCACGCGGCCGCTGCGCTGGCGACCCTGGGCCTCGAACTGGCTTTGCTCTGTTGATCTGGTCTGAGGCCGTTTCGCAGCGTCCGGACAGCAAAAATGGTGGCTAGTGTGGTGGGGCGAGTCTCATCCGGCTGCTTCCGGGACCCCTCAGAGGCGACGGGCCCACTCCCCAAAACCCATCTGCCCTCCTCGGGGTTCCATGGTCAGCTAGGCCCAGCGCAAGCCGGGCGCCAGCCTCCCCAGCCTTCCGTGAGGCCCCTGTGCTGGCCTGGGGGCAGCTCGCCCGGCAGGGCCACCAGGCCCGACAAGATGGAGGGGGAAGGGCTCATTTCATTGAATTTTTATACTATATTCTTCCATAATATTCTGTCTTGCAGCCTCATTTGATAATCTGCTGTACATTCAATTGTCTTTCCTTTGTGTATAAGTTCCTTTTTCTGATTTTGTTGCATTAAATATTTTTGTCTCCATCTTTGGATTTTGTCATTTTGAGTAAAATGTGTCTTGGAGTTTTCCTAATTGAGTCTATTTTCATTGGGAGCCTTTGGATCTCTTGGATCTTGGTGCTTATAATCCTCTGGGAAGTTCTTAAAAATTTTTTTAACTGAATTACCCTGAGATACAATGTTACAAAATTGCTCATGATTGGTTTTAGTCATATGTTCCAACACTGTTCCTTCACCAGTGTACATTTCCCACCAAGTCTGGGAAGTTCTTATTGAAGATTTCTTTAACTAATATTTATTCATCACATTTACCTTTCTGTTCTCCAGGGATTTCGATGATTCTTACATTGTTCCTCTTGAACTCTTACCATAGTTCTCTGGTGTGCTGTTCATTTCTCCTACCTTCCGCTGTTTCCTAGTGGTTTCCTCATTCTCATCTAAGAGCTTATTGATCATTTTTTCTTTTTTTGCTCAGCTGCTGTAATTCTGCTGTCAGAGCTTATATTGCCTTTTTTTGTTTGTTTGTTTTATTTATTTTTGACAATTACAAAAATGTTCATGTTTGGGTTTAAAGCCATACAGTTCCAGCACCCATCCCTCCACCAGTGCCCACCTCCCACCACCAATGTCAGCTATACCCTCCCCCTCCACTAGCCTGCCTCCATGGCAGGTTCTCCATCTCTTTTCTCTCTCTCTCTCTCTCTCTCTCTCTCTCTCTCTCTTCTCTCTCTTACATGTTGTGGATTGTAATAGACTTTTGACAATCATTGGTCCACTGTTCCTTTCTCTGTTTTACCTAACCTCTGTTCCCACACATTTGTGGTAGTTTCGACCTTTGGCAAGACCTCCTGATCCACATTTCGCCTAACCTTGGATATTGGTATCATAATATATATATATATGTATATATATTTATGTTATGCAAATAAATGCAGTCATTCTATATCTGTCTCTTTCCTTCTGGCTAATTTCACTCACCATGATCCTCTCCATGTCCATCCATTTATAGCAAATTTCTTAACTTCATTTTTCCTAACAGCTACATAGTATTCCGTTGTGTAGACGTACTCAAAGTTTATTTATCCATTCATCAATTTTCGGGCACTCTGGTTGTTTCCAGATTATGGTTATTGTGAATAATGCTGCTATGAATATCATTTATGGTAATTTGGAGGTAAATAGGGTTATACCATTTCACCAAAACTCTTCAGTGCCACCCTCAAGAACATCATGCGACAATTAGAATGGGAAAGAATGGGAGTGAAGATAGATGGTCGGCAACTACACCACCTCCGCTTAGCTGATGACATCGTTCTAATAACACCAAACATTAGCCAAGTGGCACAAATGCTGACTGACTTTGACCGAGAATGTGGAAAGATAGGTCTACAGATGAATCTGAAGAAAACTATGTTCATGAAAAATGAACTAGTTCCTGAGGCCCCATTCACTCTCAATAGAACAAGCATCTCTGAATGCAGCAGTTATGTGTACCTAGGTTGAGAAGTCAACATGATGAACGACCTAAAACCTGAGCTGCGCAGGAGGAAGAGAGCGGCATGGAATGCCTTCAAAGGCATTGAAGAAATAGCTAAAAGGACAAAGAACCTCCAGCTCCGGGCACATCTCTTCGACTCCACCATTCTCCCTGCATTAACATACGCCTCAGAGACCTGGGCCCTATGAAAGCAGGATGAGAATGCTATTTGGGTCTCCCAGAGAGGAATCAAAAGAGCTATGCTTGGAATATCACGTCTCACTCAAGTTAGTGAAGGAATCCGGAGTTCTGACCTCCGTCGCTATTCCAGAATCAGGGACGCTGTCTCGTTTGCCAAGGCTTTGAAAATCAGATGGGCTGGACATGTAATGCGATTTGGAGACAACCGCTGGACTAGAGCCGTTACCGACTGGATCCCACGGGATGTCAAAAGATCAAGTGGCCGCCCACCTACAAGATGGTCAGACTTCCTTGTTAAGACCCTGAAGGAACGGTTTGAGGCTCTTCATATTCCTGAATTAACCAGATGCCATTGGGCTACATTGGCACGTGATAGGGTCCAATGGAAATGTTACTGGCGCCCGCTCGAGCAAATCGATGAATAATGGGATTCAAGTGATCAAGTGATCAAGTGATGAATATCATATTGGTATCATGATATGTATATATGTATATATATTTATGTTGTGCAAATAAATGCAGCCATTCTATATCTGTCTCTCTCCTTCTGGCTAATTTCACTCACCATGATCCTCTCCATGTCCATCCATTTATATATAGTCTCTTTTTTTTTAATAGATCACCTACCATGTTCTTATTTTCTGTCATTTCTGATTGTAGTATGTTTTTACATTTTGGGTCTCCTACTTTCTTGTGCTTTCCTGACTACCTGTGTTGTATTTTCTTTGAACTCACTAGACAACATAGTGTCACTACAGATGCCATCTGAGGATTTGCTGGTAATGCTTAGTTCTTCCGTGATACTGCCTTTTGCTCATTGATCTTGTTGGTTTTCTATGTGCTTCCCCTATTGTTTTTCTTTTTTTCTTTTTAATTTTTTTATTATACCACCGTGAAACATACAATTACAAAGGTGTTCATAATTGGTTCTTAGTAATACAGTATTCCAGCACCCATCCCTCCACCAATGCCCCATTTCCACCACCAATGTACCCCTCCCCCTCCCACCCCCCAGGCCGCCTTAATAGCAGGTACCCCAGTTTCCTCTCTTTCTCTCTCTATCTCTCTCTCTGTCTCTGCATCTCTCTCCCTCTTATTTTACACATTGTGGCTAGCCCTGCAGATATTTAGTTTATCACTTAAGTCTCTTTGTGTATATTCAGTGGTGAGTTTTAATCTGCCATTACCATTTCCCATATTTAGTAAAACACTGGTATCTATTTATATCCTATTAATGAATGCAGTCATTCTATATCTGTCCTTTTCTTTCTGACTAATTTCACTCAGCATTATAGACTCCATGTCCATCCATTTGCAGGTAAATTTCATAATTTCATCTTTTCTGACAGCCGCATAGTATTCCATAGTGTAGATGAACCATAGTTTCTTTAAGCCAGTCCTCTGTTCTCGGGCATTTAGATTGTTTCCAGATTCTAGCTATAGTGAATAGCACAGAGATGAATAAAGAAGTACAGATAGTGTTTCTGCTATGTGTTTTTCGGTCTCTAGGGTATATTCCCAGGAGTGCTATTGCTGGATCAAATGGGAGCTCAATATCTAGCTTTCGGAGGAATGCCCATATTGTTTTCCAAAAGGGCTGGACCAGTCGGCACTCCCACCAGCAGTGGATGAGAATCCCTTTTTCCCCACATCCACGCCAGCACCGGTTGTTCTTGCTGTTTTAGATGTGTGCCAGTCTCTGTGGGGTGAGATGGTATCTCATTGTTGTTTTGATTTGCATCTCCCTGATGATTAAAGATGAAGAGCACTTTCTCATATGCCTTTTGGCCATTCGAATTTCTTCTTTTTTTGGAAGCTTCTGTTCATTTCTTCTCCCCAGTTTTTGATGGGGTTGGCTGTTTTCTTCTTGTGGAGTGCTACCAGTGCCTGATATATCCAGGATATTAACCCCTTGTCAGATGGGTATTGGGTGAATATCCTTTCCCACTCTGTGGATTGTCTTTGTATCTTGGTCACCGTTTCTTTTGAGGTGCAGAAGCTTTTCAATTTTATATAATCCCATTTGTTTATCATTGCTTCCATTTGCTTGGTCAGTGGTGTGTCGTCTTTAAAGATACTTTTCGTTTCGATGTCGTAGAGCGTTTCTCCTATGTTTTCTTCGATGTACCTTATAGATTCATGTCTGATATCGAGATCTAGAATCCATTTTGATCTGACTTTTGTGCATGGCGTTAGAAGGAGGTCTAAGTTCATTTTTTACATGTAGCTGCCCAGTTTTCCCAGCACCATTTGTTGAAGAGGCTTTCTTTGCTCCACTTAATATTTTTTGCTCCTTTATCAAAGATTAAGTGGTTGTATATTTGTGAGTGTGTTTCAGGATATTCAGTTCTATTTCATAGGTCTACGGGTCTGTCTCTATACCAATACCACACTGTCTTAATTACAACTGCTCTGTAGTAGAGCTAGAGGTTGGGGGAAAGTGATACCTCCCATCTTCTTTTTCCCAAGGATTGCTTTAGCTATTCGTGGGGTTTTATTATTCCATACAAATTTCAGGAGTGTTTGTTCAATTTCTTTGAAGAACATCATTGGTATCTTTATAGGGACCGCATTGAATCTGTATAAAGCTCTAGGGAGTATTACCCCCTATTGTTTTTTCTAGTGTTCTTGCTGCCTTTATCGTTAACCCCACCCTGGAAGATATTGAAGGATTAAGGTGGAAATTGCTCTCGTCTTCTCTGCCTGCCCTCACAGAATGACAGGAAGAATAGGGAGAATAATGGTGAGAAGCAAGTAACTTCTTGAGTCATTCTGTCATGCAGTGTTGTACGCCGGAGGCAAGCCACACCTGGGACAGTGGAGCAGCAAGTAGAAGCTCAAGACCGGTACAGAACCATAACATGGTTCAGGTGAGGTTTGGAAGTTTCTGGAACCCAGAGAGTAGGGAGGGCTCTGCCTCCTCCTTTCCAGAGCAGGCCCAGTGATATCAGCCAGAGGCGAGCCTCATTTGGGATAGTGGAGCAGCAAAAAGACAGTTCCTGATTTAGCTTTGAAATTGGAATTGCACCTGGTAAATTCACTGACTTTATTGGTAGGGTTTTGTACATCTGTCCTGCTGATGACTGACTGTTTTGTTTTGTGACTTGAAAATGATTTGTGGAATGCCAGTTTAAAGAGAAGCATCTTTTGGGCCTGAGCTATAGCCCAGCAGGTATGGCGTTTGCCTTGCATGCGGCCGGCCTGTGCTGGCCTGGGTTAGATCCCCGAAATCCCATATGGTCCTCCGAGCATCGCAGAAGGAGTAATTCCTGAGTGCAGAGCAAGGAGAAACCCCTGGGCATTGCCGGGTATGACCCCCAAAAAAATAGAAAAAAAAAGAAAAAAAAGAGAAGCTTCTTTGACTAGGAGTAAAGAAAACAACTATTTGAAAATTAAATCCAATAAATTAGTTAATTCACATTACTAAAATCTTAAATAGAAATTTCTCCCCTCTTTTGATTTATTTTTGTTTCAGATAGCTTATATATATATATATATATATATATACATAATTGAAAGAGCTATGCTTGGAATATCACGTCTCACTCAAGTTAGTGAAGGAATCCGGAGTTCTGACCTCTGTCGCTATTCCAGAATCAGGGACGCTGTCTCGTTTGCCAAGGCTTCGAAAATCAGATGGGCTGGACATATAATGCGATTTGGAGACAACCACTGGACTAGAGCCATTACCGACTGGATCCCACGGGATGTCAAAAGATCAAGTGGCTGCCCACCTACAAGATGGTCAGACTTCCTTGTAAAGACCCTGAAGGAACGCTTTGAGGCTCTTCATATTCCTGAATTAACCAGATGCCATTGGGCTACATTGGCACGTGATAGGGTCCAATGGAAATGTTACTGGCGCCCGCTCGAGCAAATCGATGAATAACTGAGATTCAAGTGATCAAGTGATTTAAAATAATCAAATGTTCAACAACTGATGAGTGGATAAATAAGTTGTCATATAAAGATGAAATAAGAAAAGATGCAATACTGCTGTTCACTGAAATATGGATATAACTGTGTTGGGGATACCGCCGTGATCCCTGACAGTGTCAGGACAGAAGTTCTCTTCTACCTCCAAGGACGCCGGGGAACCGATAAAAACTCACAAGTCCAGCACAGTTCCAAAAAGGCTTTTAATAGTACAAAAGCTCTACCACCGCAATCCAATATAATGAAAGAACTCTAGCTCTGATCAGAACTTAGACCATGCAAAAGAGCCGAGTCTCCCACCAAAGAGATAGGATCTCACCCGAGAGGAGTCCTACCCAAAAGAAGGAGCAAAAGCCAAGGAGCAAAAAGCCGAGGGGGCCTCAAGTCAGTCCCCTTATATACACCAAAGTAATCCAACAGGGAGGGTCATGTCAACGAAGAACTCTAAACAGAGTGTAGAAGTGTGGTGCCACACCCTATTACAGGTATAAACAAAGGTTACCAGGACTGATCCCTTCTACATAGATTATCTCTTATGTAAGACACTGGACAGAGAGAGAGAGGGCTGATATAAAGTAATACATCTTAATTTCATGAGCTTCATGTAATCTAGATGGTACCCACAAGGTCCTTCTTATTATCTGCACCAGGGACAAGATTCTGAGTATCTTGTTCTCTGTATACTGAAACGGTCACACTCGCCTTCTTGAGAGCAAACTATTATGATCCTTCCTATCATCTTCCTATAGTCTCAACGTAGCCAGGGTGGTAGTTTCCTGGTAAATTCTAACTGTCCCACGCTGGGTACAGTGGGTATAAAGAGGAGCTATGCTCAATCTAGAAAACAGAAGTCTTATTAGATGTATAAGTCAGAAGTTATTCAGATCAAGGTGACTTATGTAACTGCCACACCCTCTAGCAGTGTTTACTTAGAAGAGACATCTCATTAGAATGAACCTTGGATTAATTAGATTAAGCTGTGAGTGGGCAAAATAGCAAAGCTCCCAGATTAGCTAAATCTGTCATCCAACTGGAGAGGAGCATGTTAGTCAAAACTAGTCAGGAGAACAGTTACTGGAAATCCTCACTTATCCACAGAACAGAGACAGAACAAGGGAAATACACAGTAGTGAGCAATGATAGATCCTGGACTTTGGTTTACAAAATTCATTAAGAAAAAATGATGGAAGAGAGGACAATAAATATCGGACCAGAGGTGACATAAGGACAATATGCAGGATCACCGGCTTTGGTGGCGCTGGTGTGCATTAGCTATGCACCTTAATACCATAAGCTTTAACACCATTCTGACCATATCACCAAAAACTATAGTGAAAATTATTAAAAATAAAATTAAGGTTTAATTTGAAATGTCCATGTAGTTGAAATTATATTTGCTGAGTAATTTTGTTCTGCATATGTTTATTGGTTCAGAATTAACTCATATTGCCTAAAAAAGGAGAAAAACTGATTTTATTATACTTTATTTAATAATTGAAATTCAGGGACCAGAGAGATACTGCAAGGATAAGACTTTGCATGTGACTGACCTTGATTTAACCCCACACACTACATAGGACCCCTTGTGCATTGTCGGTAGTTATCTGGGACTGCAGAGTTATCAGAAAGTCCTGCTGGGTGTGGTTCCTACATCAAAAAATAAAACAATTCTTCCAAAAAATCTAGGAAATTTATTGAATTCCCGATTCATTTCTATAAAATGTTATTAATGAACTTTAGTTTATGACAGGACATTTAAATCTATGTATAGGTTGTATCTGTATCAACTGAAAAATTGAACTTTAAGGGAGTTCATGGTCTAAAATATTATGAAATGTATTTTAAATTATTTACTTATGTTTTCAAACTTTATTTTATTGAATGACATTGAGATAGACCAATACAATGCTGTTCATGATTGAGTTTCATGAATAACATTTCATGAACATGATTGAGTTTCATGAACATATAGTATTCCAATACTATCCCTCCACCAGTGCACATTTCCCAACATCAATGTGCCCTGTGAAAATGTATTTTTAAACCTAAGTATAATGTGGTTGAATTGTAAAATATTCAATTTGAATATGGGTATTGTTGGTACTTTTTTCAAGATACCACCCCACCCCCATGCCCATTTAGAGGCCTTACTACACTTATATTTACTGTTGGTATTTTCAATATACCACCCCACTCCATGCCTATTAGAGGCCTTGCTACACTTATATTTATTTTCCAAATATCTTTTCCTATAATTCAAAGTCTTTATTGGACTTTGACTTACGATGGAAAATACTGATGTCCAATATCAGATTATTTTGTTTGATTTTGTACATTTGTTGAGTAGATAATGATATGAAAAAAATTTGGGGGGCACATCTGGTGATATTTAGGAGTTACTCCTGGGACTGCATTTAGGAGTCAATACTGTTAGTACTCAGGGGGCCATATGGGATGCCAGGATTGGACCGAAGTCAGTATAATGCAAAGCAAGTGACTTACCCACTGTGCTATTTCTTCAACCCCTGATATAACTTTTTTATCAAATGCTTAAATCAGGGAATCACATAATTGTCATTTCATCTTGGCAAAATACCAAGTGCTTATAAGTTAAAATCAGATTCCAGTGTTGTTATTTAGGATTTTTACAACACAGGCTTGCCTTCTGACCATATTACACTAGAGATGTATATTCTAATGCACATGTTTCAGGATATAGAAAGTAAAGCTAAAATTAATCCCTTACAACTGTTTTGGGGAAATAGTCACCAGGAAAAAGAATTTTTTTTTCTTTTTTTTGGGTCACACCAGCTGATGCTCAGGGGTTTCTCCTGGCTCTGCACTCAGGAATTACTCCTGGTGGTCTCGGGGACCATATGAGATGCCGGGGATCAAACCCGGGCGGCATGGGCTGGTCTAATGCAAGGCAAATGACCTACCCACTGGGCTATTGCTCCTGCTCCAAGAAATTATTTTTTAGGGACTTTGGGATCCTAACAGTAAATGTGACTCATGACAGTATAAATTTTTTATATTATATTGCTAATATGGTCTATAATTTCTGCATTTGCCATAACCCTTGGCAATGTTGTGTAACTAAAGTAAAGGCCTAAAGATAGGCCTTTCTTTTTAAGCTCAGTAAAGTTGGCATTAAGTTCAGTAAAATGTCATAAAATGTCACTGAAGTGTTTTACAAGCAAAGGCAAAGTCATGGGATAGTACCAGCGCAGTTTGTAAAGAAACATTTACATATTCTACTTAGAGTCTTCCATAGCAACTCTATTTTACCATGTCCCTTGACATCTTACATCAATGCCAAAGTTTTTTTATTAAACATTCTATTATACCACCATGAGATATACAATAACAACATTGCTCATGTTTAGAAGTTTCGGTCACATAGTGTTCCAGCACCTCACCCTCCACCAGTGCCCTTTTCCACCACCAATGTCCCCAATTCCCTCCCCCTCCCATAGCCTACCTAAATGGCAGGTTCTTTATCTCTTTTCTCTCTCTCTCTCTCTCTCTCTCTCTTTTCCTTCTCTTACACATTGTGGGTTGCACTACATACACTTAGAAACCATCATGTGCATTTTTTTGGCTTGTATTTAATGTTCAGTTCTAGGTTGGTATTAGCCCTTTCGACATTTATTCACACATGTTCCCTTCTCTGTCTTACCTAACCTCTGACTCCCACATGTTTGCAGTAATTTCCACTTTTGGTAAGACCACCTGATATATTTATGTCATGCAAATAAATGCAGTCATTCTATATCTCTCTTTTTCCTTCTGACTAATTTCACACAACATGATCCGTTCCATGTCCATCAATTTATAGGCAAATTTCATAACTTCATTTTTACTAACAGCTGTATAGTATTCCATTGTGTAGATGTACCACAGTTTCTTTATCCAGTCATCAGTTCTCGGGCATACTGGTTGTTTCCAGGTTCTGGCTATTGTGAATAGTGCTGCTATGAAATAAAAGTGCGGATGGTGTTTCCGCTGTGTGTTTTTGGCTTCCCGGGTATATTCCCTGTAGTGGGATGGCTGGGTCAAAAGGGAGCTCAATTTTTAGTCTTTGGAGGAACGTCCATATTGTTTTCCAGAAAGGTTGTACAAGTCGACATTCCCACCAACAATGTATGAGAGTCCCTTTTCCCCGCATCCACGCCAGACATGTTTCTTTTTACCCTTTTGGGTATGAGCTAGTCTCTGTGGTGTGAGGTGATATCTCATTGTTGTTTTGATTTGCATCTCTCTGATGATTAGTGATGATGAGCATTATTTCATATGCCTTTTGGCCATTCGAATTTCTTCCTTGTCAAAGTTTCTGTTCATCTCTTCTCCCCATATTTAATGGGGTTGATTGTTTTCTTCTTATATAGCTGTACCAGTATGTGATATATCCTGGATATTAACCTCTTATCAGATGGGTATTGGGTGAATATTCTTTCCCATTGTGTCAACTGTCTTTCTATCTTGATCACTGTTTCTTTTGAGGTGCAGAAGCTCTTTAATTTCATGTAGTCCCATATGTTTATCTTTTCTTCTAGCTGCTTTGTGTTAATGGTGTTTCACCATTGAAGATGTCTTTAGCTTCAGTGTCGTGGAGGGTTTTTCTATATTTTCTTCAACGTACTTTATGGAAACAGGTCTGATATAGAGATCTTTAATCCATTATGATCTAATTTTTGTTCAAGGTGTTAGACCACAGGTACAAATTAATTTTTATACATGTAGCTGTCCAGTTTTCCCAGCACCACTTGTTGAAGAGGATTTCCTTACTCCAGTTTGGACTCTTTGCAACTTATCAAAGATTAACTGATCATGTCGTTGAGGGTGGGTGTCAGGATACTCAACTCTATTCCATAGGTACACAGGTCTGTTTTTATTCTAATACCACGCTGCTTTAATTAATATTGCTTTGTAGTACAGTTTGAGGTTGGGAAAGGTGATGCCTCCCATTTTCTTTTCCCAAGAATTGCTTTAGCTATCCGTGGGGGTTTATGATTCCATACAAATTTCAGGAGTGTTTGGTCAATTTCTTTGAAAAATGTCATGGGTATCCTTATAGGGACTGCATTGAATCTGTACAAAGCTCTAGGGAATATTACCATCTTGACAATGTTAATTCTCCCCATCCATGAGCAGGGGATGTGTTTCCATTTCCTCTGTCCTCTTTTTATTTCTTGAAGCAGTGTCTTGTAGTTCTCTTTGTATAGGTCCTTTACACGCTTGGTTAAGCTGATTCCTAGGTATTTGATTTTCTGTGGCACAATTGTGAATGGAATCGATTTCTTAATATCCCTTTCTTCTTTCGTTATTTGTGTATTTTGGCTTTTGGGTATTGATTTTGTACCCTGCCACTCTACTATAAATATCTATTGTTTCTAAGAGTTTTTGGGTTGAGAGTTTAGGGTTCTCAAAGTGTACTATCATGTCATCTGCAAATAATGATAGCTTGATTTCTTCCTTGCCTATCTGGATGCCCTTAATGTCCTTTTCTTCTCTGATTGCTATGGCGAGTACTTCCAGTACTATATTGAATAAAAGAGGTGAGAGAGGGCAACATTGTCTTGTCCCTGATCTCAGGGGGAAGGCTTTCAATTTTTCCCCATTGAGAATGATACTCGCTGTGGGCTATTAGTAGATGGCTTTGACTATCTTGAGGAAGCTTCCTTCAATTCCCATTTTCTTTATGGTTTTAATCATTAATGCATGCTGGATCTTGTCACAGGCTTTTTCTGCATCTATTGCTAGGATCATATGGTTTTTATTTTTTTCTCTTATTGATATGATGTATTGTGTTGATTGATTTCCGAATGTTGAACCATCCTTGTATTCCTGGGATGAATCCTACTTGGTCATGATGTATGATCTTTTTGATTAGTCTTTGGATTCTGTTTGCTAGTATTTTGTTGAAGATCTTAGCATCTGTGTTCATCAAAGAGATTGGTCTGTAATTTTCCTTCTTTGTGTTGTCTCTCTCTGCTTTGGGTATGAGGGTGGTATGTACCTCGTAGAAGCTGTTTGGGAGTGTTTCTGTTTCTTCTTTTTCCTGGAAGAGCTTGAACATGACAGGCAGTAGGTCCCCCCTTAAAGGTTTGGTAGAATTCACTAGTGAACCCATCTGGACCTGGGCTTTTGTGTTTGGGCAGACTTTTAATTAATGTTTCAATTTCCTCGATGATGATAGGCTTATTCAGGTATTGGAGGTCTTCTTGTTTCAATCATGGGAGGTTATAGGACTTCAGGAATTTATCCATTTCTTCTAGTTTCTAATGTTTCGTGGCATACAGGTTCTCAAAGTAATCTGATGATCTTTTGGATTTCTGTCTTTTCTGTTGTGATGTCACCATTTTCATTTCTGATTCTGTTTATTTGGGTTCTCTCTTTCCCTGTCCTTACAAGTCTTGCCAGTGGCTTGTTGATCTTGTTTAATTTTTTCAAAGAACCATCTTTGGTTTCATTAATCTTTCAGATTGTTTTTTTTTTTTTTTGGTTTCCAGCTTGTTGATTTTCTCCCTAAGTTTTACTATTTCCTTCCTTCTGCCTGGATTGGGCTTCTTTTGTTGGTATTTTTCTAATATTTTCAGCTGTGAGGTCAGGTTATTTATGTGGGCCCTTTCTTTTTCCTTATGCATGCTTGCAGAGCTATGAACTTTCTCCTTAACACAGCTTTTGCTGTGTCCCACAAGTTCTGATAGTTGGTATCTTCATTGTCATTTGTTTCTAGGTATCTTTGGATTTCCTCTTTGATTTCTTCTATGACCCATTTGTCGTTCAGCAGTGAGCTGTTTAATTTCCAGGTGTTTGCTTTGACTCCCTGCTTCTGTGTATGGTTAACTACTATTTCCAGTGCATCATGATCTGAAAAGATAGTTGACGCAATTTCTACCTTTTTATTTTGTTGTGGTATGCTTTGTGGTTCAGTATATGTTCTATCTTGGAGAATGTTCCATGTGCACTGGAAAAAATGTGTATTCAACTTTTTTGGGATGAAAAGTCCTGTATATATCAACCAGCTCTCTTTCTTCCATTTCTTCCTTCAGGTCCAGTATTTCCCTGATGAGTTTGAGTCTCGTCGATCTATCCACAGTCAATAAGGCTGTGTTGAATTCTCCCACTATTATTGTGCTACTGTTAATGTCTTCTTTGAGGTCTTTTAATAGTCGTTTTAAGTATTTTTCTGGCCCCTCATTTGGCCCATATATGTTTAGTAGTGTGATTTCTTCCTGGTATACATACCCCTTAATTAATAAATGACCTTCATTGTCTCTTTTAACCTTTTTCAGCCTGAAGTATATATTGTCAGATACAAGTATGGTCACACCTGCCTTTTTTTGGAGGAGTTGTTTGCATGGAGAATGGTCTTCCAGCCTTTGACTTTGAGTGTGTGTTTGCTCTGATTATTTAGATGTGTTTCTTGTAGGCAGCAGAATGTTGGATTCAGTTTTTTAATCCATTTTGCCACTCTGTGTCTCTTAATCAGTGCATTTAGACCGTTGACGTTGAGAGAGATTATTGTCATTGGATTTTGTGCCATCTTTCTGTTTAAACTTATTGTGGTTTTGGGTTGTCTTATTTTACAATAGACCCTTCAATCCTTCTTTTTAGAGTTGGTTTTGAGTCTATGAATTTCCTGAGTTGTTGTTTATCCATGAAGTTGTGTATCTTTCCTTCGCATCTGAAAGTAAGACTAGCTGGGTAAAGAATTCTTGGTGAGGCCTGAAGTTCATTGAGTCTTTTCACAATATCCCACCATTGTTTTCAGGCTTGGAGTGTTTCATCTGAGAAGTCTGCTGTAAATCTCAGGGATGCTCCTTTGTATGTGATTTACTTCTTTGATCTTGCTGCTTTCAGTATTCTATCTCTGTCTATTGTTTTTGTCATTTAAATAAGGATGTGTCTTGGAGTTTTCTTATTGGGGTTTCTTTTAGTTGGTATACTACGGGCCTCCTGTATCTGGGAGCATTATTTCTTCAGTTCGGGCAACTTCTCAGCGATGATGGCTTTGACAGTTTCTTCTCATCAGGGTTTTCTTCTTGCCCTTCTGGGACCCCAGTGATGCCTGTGTTGTTCCTTTTGGCTTCATCCCAATTTTCTCTGGTAGTCTGTTTGTTGATTGTGTGTCTTTTTTCCATCTTCTATTGTTGTCTACAGAATCTCTGAACCTTGTCTTCATGATCACTAATTCTTTCTTCAGTAGCTGTTACTCTGCTTTGCAGGCCTTCCACTGTGTTTTTCAGTTCACTTACCTCATTTTTAGTATCTGTCATTTCTGTTTGTACTTTGGTCTGAAATTTACTCAGTTCTGCTCTCATGTTCTCCTGTATTTTATTGACTTTGTATTCCATTGTTTCTTTGAGTTCCTTGTGCATCGTTAACAGTTCCTTTTGAAATTCCTTTTCAGAGATGTTATATAGATCATCGTTATTGCTTGACTCATCTGTATTAGTGACTTCAATCATAGAGCTTAAAGGAATTCTGCGTTGCTTTACCATAATGACTATCTTAGGTTGAAAATGTGTATTCTGGGTTACTAGTCAATAGAGATAGTAGGTGCCTGAATTACTTTGCAGTTAGGGACAGATAGCAAAGAATATAGGGGAAAATGCTCAGTGATATATAGGGGAAAATGCTCAGTGGTACCTCAAGTAGATAGATATTACTTCACGCGAGCGCACTAGCATGCGTGGTTTTGAATTTTGCGGTGTCAGTGGGTGTTTCCGGAGTCAGGGGTGGGGGTGCAGGTAGTCCAGTGGAAGATCCGAAGAAGCTGGGTGTGGCTTGGTCTCCTTAAAGTTCCAGCCCTTTTTTCCTGGAATGCCAAAGTTTTGACACCCACTAGTGCTCAACTTATAGGCCCTCTAGATAGATTTTTTTCCAGTTTATGGTTTTGAATCTAAGGGATACTTTCTTTCTATAGCAAACCTATGGATCTTGACTCCCAGAGATTTTTAAATTTTGAGTGGGAGCACCCCAAAACTAATTTAAAACAACATTGCTGGGCCAACGGTTTAAAATTGCTCCACCAAGGGTTTAAAAACGTTAAACACTCCTTTATTCTATTTGGAAAGTCCCTAACAAATGAATTACAAGAGATAAAATTTCATAATATCTTTTCTCTAAAACATGCACTAGTCTGTATGTGCTGGAATTAACCCATTTCTTCTGCATAAGAAAGCCTAAGCTCCAAGCCTTTCTCTCCAAGTCTTTCTCTCTTTATAAGAGATGGAAAAGTGGATGAAGCACAAGAAAGAGGTTTGAGGTCATCTTTTCTTTTTAGAGGAGGGGGCCTCTACCAGAGAAATTGTAGATAAGCAAGCCAAAAAATATCTTAACAAAAATTTAAATACCTAGAACGAAACCTATTCCATGCTTTCAAAGTGTGTGACCAATTTTATTTTGGATTTGAACTAGAAGCTTTATTATCCCTTTTTGGACATTAAAATTTGTTCTTTTATTCCTGAAATGAAGTGTAATTTTCTGTCTACATTCACAATTACAGTTTGTGTACAGATTAGGTTTGTTTTTAGTGAAAGTGGCAGATATTTGCTGCGGTGTAGTAAGAATGGAGGTAGTAACTCATAAATATATTTAGTTAAATTAGGACGACATGACTTTTCCTGGGAAGCATTTTGGTCATATTTTACAACTATATGCATCAGACCAATATGTTTTAATTTGATTAACCAGGAGACTCCTTCCAGGACTTGACGCAGATAAAAATCTCTGTTCTTCTGGTTAGAGACATCTTTTTGTTTATTTTTTTTTTATTTATTTTTTATTTTTTATTTTTTTATTTAATTTTATCATTTTCCCCCAAATATTATTACACCATTTTAGACATACAACTGAAAGATGCTCATGTAGAGTTTTGGATCTACAGTGTTCCAACACCCATCCCTCCACCCAAACCCATCTACCATCACCAATGTCCCCACCTCCCTCCCCCTCCCACACCTCAACTACTTGGTAGATTCTGTATGTCATTTCTTTCGTCTTTATATCTCCTTCCCGATAAACTTTCCTGCTCTTCGTGGAATACAGTGCATTAAAAGACATTACTGTTTCACTATTTTAGTGGACCCAGCGCGCCGGCTGGCGCACGCGATCTGGGCTTCGAACTGGTCTTGCTCTGTTGATCTGGTGGTGAGGCATTTTCTCAGCGTCTGGACAGCGAAGATGGTGGCTAGTGTGATGGGCGAGTTTCATCCGGCTGCTTCTGGGACCCCCAGAGGCGATGGGCCAACACCCAAAACCCATCTGCCCTCCACGGGATCCCATCGTCAGCTGGGCTCAGCGTGAGCCGGGCTCCAGTCTCCCCAGCCGCTTGCGCAGCTCTGCATACTGGTTCCCGGGCGGCTCCTGGGCGGGTCCACCAGACTTCGACAAAATGGAGGGGGAGTGGCTTAACCCTGACTCCATCTGGCGAATTCCCAGTGATTCCGCTTCTGGGAGCCGCCTACCTGGGCTCTAACTGGTCTTGCTCTGTTGATCTGGTCGTGGGTCAGTTTCTCAGCGTCTGGACAGCGAAGATGGTGGCTAGTGTGATGGGCGAGTTTCATCCGGCTGCTTCTGGGACCCCCAGAGGCGATGGGCCAACACCCAAAACCCATCTGCCCTCCTCGGGATCCCATCGTCAGCTGGGCTCGGCGCGAGCCCCTTCTGGTTAGAGACATCTTTTTAAGACACTCTTATGCCCACATAGTTCCCGAATCCTTGGGCTCTTCCATATGTTAATTGAGTGGCACAAAAATCTGTTCCAGGTTCATTTGTGACCCTCAAGAAGTCATACATTTGGAACTTTAGGAATTAAAGGTTAGTGCAATGTGACAAATGTCTGTGACTCCATAAAATCTACCTGAAACATTTGAATTTCAGGTTTCCTTATTTTTCAATTGAAGTTTCAAAGTATACTTGTTATTTTATTATCTAGTTAGCAGATTGATACCCTTTACAAAGTTGTAGCAAAACAATTAGTTTTTCCTGTGTCTATGCAAACAAGTTATTGTTACTCAGTATTAAGAAATATGGGTTTATTTTTTTACTTTTTGGGTAGCACCTGGCAATGATTAGGGCTTCCCTACTTTCTCTACATTCAGGAATTACTCCTGGAGGAACTTGGAGGACCATATGGGATGCCTGGGATCAAACCCTGGTCATCTGTGTACAAGGCAAACACCCTAACCACTGTACTATTTCTCAGGTTCTCAGGCCCTTAAGATTTATGTTAAAGGTGTCAAGAAGACAGAAAATTCTTTATTCTTATAATAAGATTCAATTTATCCATCTTCTATGATTAATAGGTCAGAGGAAATTATTATAACTGTAAAAGTAAACATACTTTAAGCAATAAGAGTTATATACTTAATCTACTGAGTTTTATATAGAAAATTATCTTATAATTTTTGTTTTTGTGACTTACTTGGAGATTCTCAGGTCTTACTCCTGGTTCTGTGCTCAGAAAAATTACCCCTGGTGGCCTGAAGATTTGGTGCTTGGTATCGAACCCGGGTCAGGCTTGTGCCTGGTAAGGCAAGTGCCCTATTTACTGTACTATTACTTCAGCCGCTCTTCTATAATTTTTTTAAGTTACAGATGCTGATAAGCCTGGATTGGACACTCCATTTGACTTCTACAGATGGCTATGAACAACCCCCTTGTAGAAGGGCCTCTGCCTAAACCTTTGAAGAAAACTTTTAGAAAAGTAACCAGATAATCACTATTCCCCGGCTAAAAAGGGTGTCATGACAGAGACAAAGAGCAGGCAAAGTGAGATGAGTACTATGGCTCAAAGAAGAGACTTCTGCAATGGGATCTCACAAGGATGTCCCTAATAACCCAAATAATCTAGATGATCAAACACCAGAGGACATCAACATCCTAATCCCTGTTCCATGGGTCTTCCTGCATAATGAAAGGCATAAGACAATAAAATGGAAAGGTTACTGCCCCTCATGGAATCCTGCTTTGAGGAGACAAAGCAGGATTCTCTTAAATAAAATCTTTTTTGAAATCAATTCTCTCTCTCTCCCCTCTCCCCCATATATAATCTTACTTTCAGAATTCTCTTCCACTACTTCCGCATCAATATACTTCTATAATTTTATTTTCTGGTAGCTGACTATTCTTATCCTTAAGTGCTCTGAGGTTGGAGACTGTGTCTTTAAAATAGTCATAGAAACTCTCTTCAAATTTACAAACCAGTAATGTTTTACTCATTGCTTTCTGCACTTTTCAGAGTACTGTTTGCTAGGCTATTAATATTTTTCTTTCAGAAATATCAGCATGCCCCTAGAGATAAAATAAGAATCAAGTGCTGGTTATAGTCCTAGAATTTTCCTAATTAAATGAAATTAGGGAAAAATAAAGGTCATATTCTGTTTCAGGCAGTGACCACTGGCCTTTTCAGGATTTGATCTTGAGGCAAATTCCTGGTCATTTGTTCATCAGATTCTGTATTCCCAGCTGAAAAAAAATAGCCAAAATTATTTATTATATATCCAAAAAAGTCCTAAATCTATATACTCAAATCAGTAAAGATATCCTGACTTCAACCAATTTTCACGATCACGATCACGATCTTCCCGTTGATCATCTATTTGCTAGAGCTGGCACCAGTAATATCTCCATATGTCCTGTCTCATGCCAGTAGAGCCAGAGGCATCGGCTTGCTACAGGAACATAAAGAGCCTCAAACCATTATATTAGGTCATGGGAATGACCTAATATAAGTGTTACTGGAATTTGGCATATCAAATACAACACGAGAAGCTTGCCAGGCTTGCCGAGAGGGAGGCAAACTCTTTTAAACACCTCCAAATAAAGCATTTATTGATGAGTCGCGCGGCCGGCTTGAGAGCCAGGCTGTGATGGGCTGGTCTACTGGGTGGAGTTCTGACGAGAGGGAAGTCCAAATGTGGAAATGGAGGCGCCCAACCAATTTTAGTGAAAGAAAAAATGTTCTATGTATTTTATTTTGGCTTTGGAGCCACAGCTGACAATGCTCAGGGGTTATTTCTGACTTTGCAGTACTTGGGAACCATATGGGATGATGGGGATCAAACCTGGGTTGGCCAAGTGTAAAGGTAAATTCCCTGCTGGCTTACAAGCACTCCAGTCCCATTCCATAACAATTTGTTAAAATTTTAAAAACTCTTTTTTGTGTGATTTGAGACTATACGTTGTGTTGATTAATGTCTGGCATTGTAAAACAATTGTAGCCAGGATTGCAGTCAGATTTTTGCTTCTGTACAATAATGCAAAGGGCATGAATTTATCCAGATCAAAGATATTTCCTTTTCTTTGCTAACCAGGCAAAAACATTCTAATGATTAGAATCATTCTCTTGTGCAAACCAACAAACACGGTAAAATGTAATTACTCTGCTTGGTGCTGCATTATCGAGTATAATGATGAAAATAAATGAAAGATTAGTTTATGTCTTAAAGAACTTCTTAATTATAATTTAAGTCAATTTCTTACAATAGTTTTAATTCCTATGTTGCAAGTGAATAAACCAAACCTAATTAATCCCCACCTTTAGTTTCCCACAAAGAGAGCTATTCACTTGATGAGTTGAGATCCCGTTATTTGTCGATTTGCTTGAGCAGGCTCCAGTAACATTTCCATTTGACCCTACCACTTGCCAGTGCAGCCCAATGGTTTCTGCTTGCTCCAGGAATACAAAGAGCCTCAAACCATTCATTCAGGGTCTTGATGAAGAAGTCTGATATTCTTGTAGGTGTGCGACCACATGATCATTTGACTCCCAGTGGGATCCAGTCGGTAGTGACCCTAGTACAGTAATCGTCTCCAAATCCCATGACATGTCCAGCCCATCTGATTTTCGATGCCTTGGCAAACAAGACAGCATCCTGGACTCTCAATAGTCAACAGAGGTTGGAACTCCAGATTCCTTCTCTCACTTGAGTGAGGTGTGATATTCCAAGCATAGCTCTTTCGATTCCTCTTTGGGAGAACTGAATAGCATTCTCATCCTGCTTTTGTAGGGCCCAGGTCTCTGAGGCGTATGTTAATGCAGGGAGAACGGTGGAGTCGAAGAGATTTGCCCGGAGCCGGAGGTTCTTTGTCCTTTTAGCTATTTCTTCAATGCAGTTGAAGGCATTCCTTGCTGCTCTCTTCCTCCTGCGCAGCTCAGGTTTTAGGTCGTTCATCATGTTGACTTCTCAACCCAGGTACACATAACTGCTGCATTCAGAGATGTTTGTTCCATTGAAAGTGAATGGGGCCTCAGGAACTAGTTCATTTTTCATGAACACTGTTTTGCTGAGATTCAGCTATAGACCTATTTTCCCACATTCTTGGTTGAAGTTAGCCAACATTTGTGCTGCTTGGCTAATGTTTGGTGTTATTAGAATGATGTCATCAGCAAAGCGGGAGGTGGTGTAGTTGCCGATCATCTATCTTCACTCCCAATCCTTCCCCATTCTAATTGTCGCATGGCGTTCTCAAGGGTGACACTGAAGAATTTTGGTGAAATGGTATCACTGTGCTGAAATGATCAATTCCTGTAGAATGGTGAGATACTGGTGGTGAATCCATAATACAACTTACGAAGTATCTTCAGTTTGAATTGGATTTGAATGCCCTGTTTTGCTAGGGCTTGGATGATCCCTTTGGTCTCCACAGAATCAAAGGCTTTCTTTAAATCAATGAATGTTAGACAGAGCGGCATCTTGAACTCCCTACAAACCTAATGAGCTTGGTTACCATGTGGATATTGTTGATTGTGCTGAGTTCTTTTCTGAACCCAGCTTGCTCTCATGGCTGTCCTTCACTGAATGTTCTGCCAATCCTGTTCAGGAAGATGACTTGAGTGAAGAGCTTGTAGATGATGGACAACAGGCAGATGGGGTGATAGTTGCCAATGTCATGGATGTTTCCCTTCTTGAACAGTAGAACTGTCCTACTGGTATTCCATTGGTAGGGCACCTTGCATTCAGACAGGTAGCATGTGAAGAGCCAAGCCAGTGTATTGGTGAGTACTGACGACAGATTCTTCAGGTGTTTGGATCTGACTTTGTCTGGGCCGGGTGCTGTTCACTTCTTTGCCAACGAAATGGCATGTTGGATTTCAGAAGGGAGAACATTGGGAACGACATATCCATCCTGTGGAATTTGGTACATGGCTAGTTGGATGTGGCTATCAAAGAGAGTCTAGTATAAGTCATGGATAATCTTCTCCATTGCTTTTCTGGAAGATGTGATCGATTCATCAGGATGTCAGAGGGTAGTCATCTTGGACTTATAGTTGGCCGAAGGACAGGTAGGTGTTGTGAATGCTTTTCCTGGCTTCTGCTGCATTGGCCAGTATTTCTGCTCTTCTCACTTTGAGGTCTTCTTTTATCGTTCTCTGCACTGCTTTGTGAGCTTGGATGTTAGCATTTGGTTGCCTGAGGTGCACGCCTTGTCACGTTGGTGAGTGAGCATGAGAGTTTTTGAAGATACGTGTTCTTTTGTGGCTTTGTCTCTCTCTTGGCGTTCTTTGCACAGTCATGGAGGTGTTGAACCAGTTGGTTGTATTCTTCTTCGATGTTGTCAATTATGGCATTTTCCCATGTTACTGCAATGGTGGAAAAGAGTTCCCAGTTGGTGGTCATTCTGGGAGTTCTCTTCTTAAACTTTGCAGCCTTTTCTTCCCATTCTGTGAAGTAGAATTTTGCACGAAGGAGACAGTGGTTCAATCCTGTTTGGAATTTTGGAATGACAGCGACATCAGTCAGGCAAAACCGCCGATTTAATATGATGTGGTCAATTTCATTGTAGAACTGTGCACTAGGAGATTTTCATGTCCAATGTTTAGATTCAACCTTATGGAACTGTGAGTTCCCATGAATGGTCTTGATCGACATGATGAACTCAGATAGTCTCTCACCCTTTTGTTCCATTCTAGGCCATGGGTCCCAATGTGGAGTTCAGCCTATCTTCTTGGTCCTATCTTGGCATTAAATACCAACTATGATCTTGTAGAAGGTGTGGACTTCTTTATAGAACTCCTCCAGTTCCATGTAGAATTTCTCAATTGTTTTCTTTGTTGCATGTGATTGTTGGTGCGTAGACAACAGAGATAGAAACTGCTGGCAGTGGGCTTCATCTCTTCAAATGTAATCATCCTATTCGGTTTGTTAGGCATTCAAATGAATCAATGCTCATGGCCACGTCCATGTTGCCCAGGACACAGACACCACTGCCACCTCTTTCATCACTTGTTACAAGGAACAGTTCTCTCCAGTGTCAAAAACGGTGTGATGCAATTGACATCTCCTCATCTCGGTCAGACTAATGATGTTCTACTTGATCTTTGCACCATCAGGTCCTTGATATATGCTTCCGATGTCAGCATATGTGCATTGAAAGTTCAGTCATTTTAGTCCTTCGTTTTGGCAGCCTAGTTTGGCCCTGAGACTTTATCAGCTTCTCCTTGCTTCACTTCTTAGTGCTGCTGTATTTAGGGCTCTTTCAGGGTCAGGGGAATAAATATCATTTTTACTAGTTTTCTCATGTTGAATACATGCCAGACAGCTTGCAGGGCTCTGCCATGCAGGTGGCATACTATCAGTAGCTTTCCAGGCTCTCTGAGAGTGGTGGGTAGAATATTCTAGGTAATTTAGAGATAAATTGCATGGCCACAAAGTGGCGGTACAGAATGGGGAGAGCTGGTAGCTGCTCTGCCTGGTGTATCTGTATCTGTGGTTCAAACATTCCTGGGCTTGAAATACTTTCCTTTGAAATATGGGTCTCTGTAGGGTGGGTCTCTAACAAGCTGGATTTGAGATTGGTTTAGTCTCTTTGGTGGAGCTCTGACAAGCTGTGGAGTCCAGATGATGAAAATTGTTGCCAGCATTTGTGGGGGTTCCTCTGGGTTCTTCTGAGGCTCTATTGGGATGGTGGGCTCAGGCCAGAAAAGAGATATTAATAAATTAATTTATTTAAATCTCTTGAATAAAGTAATTTTAGGACAACTGAATCTTTTTTTTAATTTTTTTTATTATACCACCATGAGATATACACTTACAAAGATGTTCATGTTTTGGTGTCAGTCATACATTGTTCAGGCACCCACCCCTCCACCAGTGCCCATTTCCCAACACCAATGTTCTCTGATTCGCTACCCTCTCCTCCAGCCTCCTGCCTCTGTGGCAGACACTTTGCTTCTTCTATCTGTCTCTGTCTCTCTCTCCTTCTTGATCTTTCTCTTTCTTCTTTCCTTTCACATTGTGCCTTTTGTGACTTGCAATACATTTAGAGATTATCATGTATATCCCTTTGCCTATATTCAATGCTCAGTTCAAGGCTGGTATCATTTCTAACAAGTATTAGGACACTGTTCCCCTCTCTGTCTTACATAGCCTCTTACTCCCACATTCTTGTAGTAGATTCTACCCACTGACAAGACCTACTGATCCATGTTTTATCTGGCCTTGGATATTGATATCATACTATTTTTTATATCCGGCAAATAAATGCAGTTATTCTATATCTGTCCTTTTCCCTCTGGCTAATTTCACTCAGCATGATCCTCTCCATGTCTGTCCATTTATAGGCAAATTTCATGACCTGGTTTTTCCTAACAACTGCATAGATGTACCACAGTTTCTTTATCCAATTGTCTGTTCTTGGGCAATCTGGTTGTTTCCAGATTCTGGCTATTAAGCTACAAACATAGAAGTGTAGATGGTCTTTCTGCTGTGTGTTTCTGGCCTCCCAGTGTATAATCCCAGGAGTGGGAATGCCATTCTGTTGGTAAAGAAGCAACAGCACCCAGCCCAGACAAAGTCAGACCTAAAAACCTGAAGAATCTGCCATCAGTACTCATCAATATACTGGCTCTGCTCTTCATATACTACCTGTCTGAATGCAAGGTGCCCCCCCATGGGAATCTAGTAGGACAGTTCTACTGTTCAAGAAGGGGAGACATCCATGACATTGGCAACTATCACCCTATCTGGCTATTGCTGTCATCTACAAGCTGTTCAGTCAAATCACCCTGAACAGGAATGGCAAAACATTAGATGAAGGACAACCATGAGAGAAAGCTGGGTTTAGAAAAGGATTTAGCACAATCGACCATATACAAATGGTAACCAAGCTCATTGAGTTTTGTAGGGAGTTCAAGAGTCCGCTCTGTCTAACATTCATTGATTTAAAGAAAGCCTTTGATTCTGTTGAGACCAACGGGGTCATAGAAGCCCTAGCCAATCATGGCATTCAAACCCAATGATGCATCAAGATCCTTCATGAGCTATATTACAGATTCATCACCAGGATCTCACCATTCTACAAGGATGTAATTATTGATGTCAAAAAGGGGTTCGGAAGGGTGATACCATTTCACCGAAACTCTTCAGTACCACCCTCGTGAATGACATGCGGCAATTAGAATGGAAAGGATTGGGAGTGAAGATAGACGGTCGGCAACTACATCACCTCCACTTTGCTGATGACATCGTCCTAATAACACCAAACGTTAGCAGGCGACACAAATGCTGCCTGACTTCAACCATGAATGTGGTCTACAGCTGAATCTCAACAAAACAATGTTCATAAAAAAACAAACTAGTTCAGATGCTCCATTCACTATCAATGGAACAAACATCTCTGAATGAAACAGATATGTGTACGCACGTCAAAAACTCAACATCATGAATGACCTAGCACCTGAGCTGTGCAGGAGAAAGAGAGTGGCATGGAATGCCTTCAAGAGCGTCAAAGAAATAGCTAAAAGCACAAAGAACCTCTGGCTCTAGGCACATCTCTTCTTCTCCACCATTCTCCCTGCATTAACACATGCCTCAGAGTCCTGGGCCCTACAAAGCAGGATGAGAATGCTATTCAGTTCTCCCAAAGAGGAATCGAAAGGGCTATGCTTGGAATATCATGCCTCACTAAAGTGAGAGAAGGAATCTGGAGCTCTGACCTCCGTCGACGATCAAGAATAAGGGATGCTGTCTTGTTTGCCAAGACGTCAAAAATCAGATGGTTTTGACTATATTGAGGAAAGTTACTTCAATTCCCATTTTATAGAGGTATTTTTTTAAATCATGAACGGGTATCTCCATGTGATGTGGAGACATTACACACAGTATCCCACGGACATCAGAAGATCATGTGGCCACCCACCTACAAGTATGTCAGACTTCTTTGTCAAGACCCTGAACAAACGGTTTGAGGCTCTTCGTATTCCTGGAGCAAACAGATGTTTTTACTCCAATACCATGCTCTTTTAATTATTACTGTTGTGTCGTAAAGTTTGAAGTGGGAAAGTTGATATCTCCCGTTTTCTTTTTCACTAGGATTGCTTTAGCTATTCATGGGAGTTCATTATTCCATACAAATTCAGGAGTGTTTGGTCAATTTCTTTGAAGAATGTAATGGCTATTCTAATAGGGACTGTACTGAATCTGTATAATGCTTAAGGAATAATGCCATTTAACAATGTCAATTCTCCCAATCCATGAGCAGGGAATGTGTTTAATTTCCTCGTGTCCTCTTTTTAATTCCTGAAGCAGCATTTTTTAAATTTTTTCTTTGTATAGGTCCTTTCCTAATTAAGCAAATTCCTATGTGTTTGATTTTCCTCCATACGATAGTGAAAGGGATTTTCTTATATCCCTTTCTTTTTATATATACATTACAATTAGGTCTAAGCAACAGTTTAATTTTTTAACTTGTGTGCAGTAATATGCTAAGGAATTATAAAGTTTAGCAAAACTGATGAAACATTTTAAGGAAAGCAAATTTACATGTTAATGTTAAAACTTCCCCCAATTACCTAGTAGAGAAAACTGTTCAAGGTTCACAGGCAAATGCAATACCATTTTAATTTTTTCACCGTTATTTGTAGTCAAATACTAAATAATTTAGAAGTATTAATATACATAAAAACTACACTTGTAACAGCATGACCTTTTACTTGAAAAGTAAAGGATGAAATATATTTATTTACACATTGTCCATAACATTGATGGACTTTAAAAAATGCATTTTCTAAAACTTAATTTTTAAATAAAAATAAATTTGAAGCGACAAAACAGTGCCAGGTGGCTCTGTCATAAGACATCAATTTCTTCAGAGCAGTTCAACTATCAAGACTTAGGACTCAAAGTTTATCCTAAACTATAGACCATTAAAAAAAATCTAGCTATGTTTATAATGAATCACACTGCCATAAGGGAGTAACCTTAAGAAACGAAACACAGGGCTGTAGAGAGCTCAAAGGGCTGAGTGCGTGCTTTGCATATGGGAGGCTCAGGCTGAAGCCCAACACTGCATGGTCCCTGACCACTGCCTGCAGTGACCCCAGAATGTGGGGTGTGCCAGGATGGAACCCAAACTGCTCCCCCCACATGGAAAATAAAACACAGTAAAGAGCACATTTTTAAACTAGTAAAAAACTATATAATAATTTTTTCTTCTTTCCTCTGACAGTCTTCCTCTGAACTTTTCAAGGTGCTGTCACTAAAGGCCTTGAATACATTATCAAGATAAATGCAGTAATTTTGGGAAAACAATTTTAAAGTAATTGATGTAACAAGTATCCCACACTATTTTAATGACTTCTCTTAAAAGTTTTCTTCGATCTGTATCTTTTATGTAAAACCAACCTTGGGTCTATGTGTAACTTACTACACATTTTACCTAAATCATTCCCACTAAAGATGTAACATTTTTAATTTTGAAAACACTACTGTCTTTAAATATACTGAAAAGCAGAAGGACCACATTAAGGAAAATATAGAACTAGGTTCCATCATTTAAGTAGGTCTTTTATAAGTAAAGGTAAAACTAGAATAGAACTTGACTTTCACAGTTTTGTTATTAATTGTTCTTCAGTTTCATTCTAATCTGACAAACAGGGCTACTTAAGTAACATTTCATTCTGTCTCATAAGGTTTTTTACAAAATATTTTTGAAAGTTTTAATAAAACATTGTAAAAAATATTATCTCTAGCTTATATCTTACCATTAAAGGATGTTACACTCAATGTAATCCTGTGACTCAAAGATGCAGTTTGGATCCCATGCCATTAAGTGACCACGATTTCTGCAACTATTTAAATACTGCCAAACATTGGTGAGAGCCAAGAGAAAGCAGCAGTGATGCTTATGTGCTAACACAAAGGTTCCACTAGGCCCACAACTGGCTGTTCTTTTTTTGTCACTGAAAGCATCAACCTTCACTTATCCCTTCTCTGTGACTACTGTTCCAGTCTATAGTCACATATAATTTAAAAAACCCTTTTTTAAAAAAAGTAACAAATGTACATTAAAAATATATTCAAGAAATCCCTACTTAATCCAACACTTAACTACTCAAGAATTATTTTTTAAACACAACATTGTACTAAATTTCCTATCCAAATTTCTTTCATACACGTTCCCAAGCAACTGTTTTTTAGGTGCACAATTCCTTATAGGGGTATGTGCAAAATAACTCTGTACCATCAGACTTGTGTAAACAAGTGCTGCATTTAAAATCAAGCCATATGCAAAATGCCAGCAGCCACAAGGTGTCGGGAGAGCCTTCATACAGTCCCAAACCACTTCGAGCATCACAGCCCTGAATATACCAGCTACGGCCACAACACAGTTTATGCAGACTAAGGAGTTCCGTGATTTCTTCTACTGAGAGAGCTCCAGCAACGTCCTGTTTGTTAGCAAAAATCAGGAGCAAAGCATCTTGAAGTTCTTTTTCTGTTAATAATTTTGAAAGTTCACTGTTTGCTTCAACGACTATGTCTCTATGACCACTGTCAACAACGAACACAACAGCTTGGGTATTAAGGTAATAATGTTTTCACAATGGTCTTAATTTGTGTTTTCCACCAACATCCCAAATAGTGAACTTTAGATTTTTATATTCTACAGTTTCCACATTAAAACCTATTGTTGGAATAGGCTGCATGAAGTCATCCTGTTTTAACTTAAATAAAATATTTGTTTTTTCAGCACCATCCAACCCTAATGTAACAACTTGAATTTCCATTTTTGGTTCAATATGAACTCTATTGTCCTTTGTAAAAGTAACAGGTATGCTAGCATCTAACTGAAATATGATCTGCAACTTCCGTGAACGGCTGCTGCTGTTTTTGTTTTGCCAAGACAACTCTGCAATCATCCTGCTGCAGAGTCTTTTCACAATGCCGACACACTGTCGAAACCTGTGACAACAAAATCGTCATGTCTTCCTGCTGCTGCCTAAGCCGTATCAGCTTTTCTTGAACATGAGCATCCACAACACTTAGAGCCATCTCTTCTTGACGACAAAGAGTTTCATGCAGATCTGAAAAAATAAGCTCAGACACATGACCTGGCATTCTCTGCAGTACCTGGTACATGTTCTGTGCGAACCATTCCAGTTCCATCTTCCACTATCTGTTCACCTCCTTCAATGTGCTGAACAATTCCAAATAATTTTCTGGAATAATCAGAGATTTCCTCAGTGAAGGTTCGGATGCAGTGAGCCATATCTAAAATTGATGCTCGGATCTGGTTAGCTTGGGTTCTAATACTGAATGCTTGTGGCCTTGGTGTTTTCCATGTTCTTTGCAGACACAGCACATCAGTGGGCCAGACTGACAGCCTTCTCCCAAGCAAACAAACTCAATGGCATGCACCTGATGCTGAGAGCACATGGTCTTCTCATGAGGTTTGTCAGCCAGTGCACTCACCTGTGCTTTGCTAATGCCTTAGAAGAGTGAGTGACTTGGAAACACGCTGAGCACAAATGAGTAGCACAGACAGTGCAATATATGGATGCCACATGAGATTCATCTTCATTTCCAGATATTCCAATGGCATCCTCTGCAGCTCCATACTGACCAATATGTCCATTCTGCAGTCGTTTTAAAAGCTACAGTAAAGCAAAATCTTTTTCAATCCCCAAACACCTGAATCTCCTAAATCTGTTACTTGGTCAAAAGGGCAATGAATTGCTCTTCCATGAAGAGGCAGACAGTGAGACAATCATGACAAACTGTGTGGCCACAAAGCAGAAGGCGAGGAAACTTGTCTCCTTGCCAATAAAAGACATCTTTACAAACTCCGCACTCCAGCACCTTCACCACGGCCGGCCGTTGGTCGGCTGCCTTGCCTGGCGCAGTCGGTCCCACTGCGGACTTGTTTACCACCAGGGCAGCCATCCTCTGAGGAGCGGCGCTGCCCTAGGAGCCGCCTCGGCCGTCTCCTCTTTTATCCCTGTCTTCTCTTTTGTTATTTGTATATCAGAAAGCCATCAACTTTTGGGTATTGATTTTGTACCATGCCACTCTACTATATGAATTGATTGTTACTTGGAGCTTTTTGGTAGAGAGTTTAGGGTTTTATAGGTATGATATCATGTCATCTGCAAATAGTGATAGCTTGACTTCTTCTTTGTTTATCTGGGTGCTTTATTGTCCTAATTGCTATGGCAAGTACTTCCAGTAATATATAAAATAGAAGTGGTGAGAGTGGGCAACCTTGTATTTTTCCCAATCTTAGGGGGAAGGCTTTCAGTTTTTCTCCATTGAGAATTGTACTCGCTGTGGGTTTTGGTAGATGACTTTGACTATATTGAGGAAGGTCCTTCAATTCCCATTTTATGGAGTTTTTTGTTTATCATGAACGGGTGTTAGATGTTGTCAAATGCTTTCTATGTGTCTATTGATATGATCATATGCTTTTTTATTTTTTCTCTTATTGATATGATGTGTTGATTGATTTGCGAATGTTGAACTATCCTTGCATTCCTGGGATGAATCCTACTTGGTCATGATGTATGATCTTTTTGATGAGTCTTTGGATTCTGTTTGCTAGTATTTTGTTGAAGATCTTAGCATCTGTGTTCACCAGGGACATTGGTCTATAGTTTTCTTTTTTTTGTGATGTCTCTGTTTGCTTTGGATATTAGAGTGATATGTGCCTCATAGAAGCTATTTGAGAGTGTTTCTGTTTCTTCTATTTTCTGGAAGAGCTTGAAAAGAACTGGCAGCAGGTCCTCCTTTAAGGTTTGGAAGACTTCACTGGTGAATCCAGCTGAACCTTGGCTTTTGTGTTTGAGCAGACTTTTAATTACTGTTTCAACTTCCTTGATGGTGATAGGCTTATTCAGGTATTCAGGTCGTCTTGTTTCAGCCATGGGAGGCTATAGAACTCAGGAATTTGTCCATTTCTTCCAGGTTTTCTTATTTTGTGGCATACAGACTCTCAGGGTAAGCACTGCTGATCTTTTTGAATTTCTGTGGTTTCTGTTATGTTGTCCCTCTTTTCATTTATTATTCTATTTTTTTTTTGATTTTTGGGTCATACCCAACAATGCTCAGGGGTTACTCCTGGCTCTGCACTCAGTAATTACTCCTAGCAGTGCAGGGGCGAACATATGGGCTGCTGGGGATCGAATCTGGGTTGGCCCTGTGCAAGGCAAATGCACTCCCTGCTGTGCTATCGCTCTAGTCCCTTTTCTTATTCTATTTATTTGGGTTTTATCCCTTTCCTTGCGAGTCTTGCAAGTGGTTTGTCTTTCTTGTTTATTTTTTTTGAAGAACCAGCTCTTGGTTTCATTAATCTTTTGGATTTTTTTTCTGATTCCAGCTCATTGATTTCCACTCTAAGTTTTATTATTATTTTTCTCTTTCTTCCTGGTTTGGCCTCTTTTTTTGTTGGTCTTTTTTCTAATATTTTTTAGCTGTGAAGTCACGTTATTTATGTTGACCCTTTCTTCTTTCCTGATGAATGCTTACAGAACTATGAATTTTACTCTTTTTTTTCTTTTTGGGGTCACATCCGGCAGTGCTCAAGTGTTTCTCCTGGCTCTGCACTCAGGAATTACTCCTGGCGGTGCTCGGGGGGACCATATGGGATGCCAGGGATCCAACCCAGGCCAGCACAGGCCGGCCACATGCAAGGCAAACGCTCTACCCGCTGGGCTATTGCTCCCGCCCCTGAATTTTACTCTTAACACTGCTTTCACTCTATCCCACAAGTTCTGAATAGTTTGTGTCTTCATTTTCATTTGTTTCCAGGAATCTTGGGTTTTCTCCACCACCAACTGGTTGTTCAGCAGTGAGCTGTTCAGATTCCAGGTGTTTGGATTGACTCACTTTTACTGTGTGTGGTTAACTTCCATTTACAGTGCATCATGTTCTGAGAAAATATTTGACATGATTTCTATCTTTTTTATTTTTTCAGATATACTTTGTGGCTCAGCCTGTGATCTATCTTGGAAAATGTTCTCTGTGCACTGGAGGAAAATGTGTATTCAGCTTTTTTGGGATGAAAAGCCCTGCATACATCCACTAGCCCTCTTTCTTCCATTTCTTCCTTCAGGGCCATCCTTCACTCTTCCTTGGTGAATTTCAGTCTTTTCGAACTATCAAGAGGTTGCAGAGCAGTTGAAGTCTCCAACTACTATTGTGTTGCTGTCAATGTCTTCTTTGAAGTATATTAGTAGTTGTTTTAAGTATTTTGTTGGTCTCTTGTTGGGCGCATACATGTTTAGGAGTGTAATTTCTTCCTGATATAAATATCCCTCAATTATTAAGAAATGGCCTTCACTGTCCCCTCTAACATTTTTTCAGCCTGAAGTCTATGCTGTCAGATACTAGTATGGCCACACCGGCCTTTTTTGAAGAGTGTTATTGCATGAGAATTGTTTTCCAGTCTTTGGCTTTGAGTCTGTGTTTTCTCTGATTATTCAGATGTGTTCCTTGTAGGCAGCAGATTATTGGATTCAGTTTTTTATTCCATTTTGTCACTCTGTCTCTTAATTGGACTATTAAAGCCATTGACATTGGGAGAGATTATTGTCACAGGATTTTGTGACATCTTCCTGAATAAGTTTGTTGCACTTTTGGGGTTTGTTTTATCTTACAGTAGCTCCTTTAGTCCTTCTTTTAAAGTTGGTTTTGAGTCTTTGAACTTCCTGAGCTGTTACTTATCTATGAAGTTGTGTATCTTTCCTTCTAATCTGAATGTGAGTCTAGCTGGGTAAAGAATTCTTGGTGAGACCTTCATTTCATTGAGTCTTTTCACAATATCCCACCATTGTCTTCGGGCTCAGAAGAGTATTTCTTCTGAAAAGTCTGCTGTAAATCTTAGGATCTTCCTCTGCATGTGATTTCCTTCTTTGATTTTGCTGCTTTCAAAATTCTATCTCTATCTATGGTTTTTGTTGTTCTAATTAGGATGTGTCTTGAAATATTTTTATTAATATTTCTTTTAGCTGGTACTCTTCGGGCCTCCTGAATCTGGGAGCAAGAGTTCTTTCTTTCTGGGAACTTCTCAGCAATGATGACCTTGACAGTTTTTTCTTCATCAGGGTTTCTCCCTGCCCTTCTGAGACTCCTATGATCCTTATGTTATTCCTGTTGTTGCGTCTTGGTTATCTCTTATTGTCTGTTCATTTATTGTGAGTCTTACTCCCGTCTTCTTCTGTTGTCTAGAGAGTCTCTGCACCTTGTTTTGGAGATCACTGTTTCTTTCTTTAGCAGTTGCTACTCTGCTACAGTGGCCTTCCAGTGAATTTTTCATTTAACCTACCACATTTTTAATATTTGTTATTTCTGTTTGTATCTTGGTTTGCGTTGTCCTCATTTCTTCTTTCATCACTTGTATCACTTGTCTTCCTGTTGTTCATCGATTTGCTAGAGCGGGCACCAGTAACATCTCCATACGTCCTGTCACATGCTAGTGTAGCCCAAGGGCAACTGCTCATGCCAGGAACATGAAAAGCCTCAAACCATTCCTTCCAGTCATGGGTATGAGGTCTATAATTGTTAATGGTTTTTGGCATATCAAATATGACACAGGTAGCTTGCCAGGCTCTGCTGTGTGGGTGGGATACTCTTGTAGTAGCCTCTCATCTACTGACAAGCTGTGGAGTCCAGAGGTTGAATATGGAGACCCTCATGGTGTGGGGGTTCCTCTGGCTTCTTGTGAGGCTCTGATTGGATGGCGGGCCAGGGCTAGAACCCGCCTTCCCTCCTGGGCACCTCATGATCAGATGGGCACAGGGAGAGCCTGTAACAGCTCTACCTCATGTCTCTGAGTCTCTGGATCAGGCATACCTGGGCTTGAAATAGATGGCTGTAGGATGGGACTCTGATGAGCAGGGCTGTGATCAGCTCTTCTGCTGGGTGGAGCTCTGACGAGCTATGGAGTCTGCAGGTTGAAAATGGTGGCCCTCATGGTGAGGGGGTTCCTCTGGCTGCATGTTTTTGTAGGATTTATTACCAGAAGTGGTATTGCTGGGTCATGTGCAAGCTTAACTTCTAGTTTTTTGAGGTATCTCCATATTGTTTACCAAAATGGCTGGACCAGCTGACATTCTACCAGCAATGAGTGAGAGTCTCTTTCTCCCATCTGTGCCATCAGTGTATCTTATTTTTCTTTGTGATGTGTGCTAATCTTTGTGCACATGTTTGTGCACAGCATATCCTTGCAACACCTCCCCCCCCCATGTTATTAATTCCCCTGGCCCTTGTCAGGTATTTTCTGGTAGGGTTTAAAATGAATCTCCTACTTTGAGCAAATTGTGTATGCTTTCTGTGCTGCCAGGTGTCCTTGAACAGACTAAAAAAAAAAAATACAAATAGCCAAGCAGCACATGAAAACATGCTTTACATTGTTAATTATCAGGGAGATGCAAATAAAAACAATAAGATATCACATTACACCACAAAAATTAGCACACATCACAAAGAAAAATACGATACACTGATGGCACAGATGTGGGGAGAAAGAGACTCTCACTCATTGCTGGTGGAATGTCAGCTGGTCCAGCCTTTTTGGCAAACAATATGGAGATACCTCAAAAAACTATAAATTAAGCTTGCACATGACCCAGCAATACCGCTTCTGGTAATATATCCTGGGGGTGCAAAAACATGCAGCAGAAATAACATCTGCTCTTGTATGTTCATTGCAGCAATATTCACAATAACCAGAATCTGTAAATAACCAGATTGCCTGAGAAAAGGTGATGGGTAAAGAAATTATGGTATATCTACATAATGGAACATTACGTAGCTGTTAGAAAAAATAAGTCATGAAATTCACGAACAGGGTGAGAGACTATCTGAGTTCATCATGTCCACCAAGACCATTCATGGGAACTCACAGTTCCAGAAAGCTGAAGCGAAACGTTGGACATGGGAATCTCCTGGCCGACAGTTCCACAATGAAATTAACCACATCATCTTCAATCGACTTGTTTTGTCTGACCGATGTAGCTGTGGTCCCCAAATTCCAAACAGGATCGGACCACCGTCTCCTTCGTGCAAAATTCTACTTCCCGCAACGGGAGAAAAGGCTGCAAAGTTTAAGAAGAGAACTCCCAGAACGACCACCAACTGGGAACTCTTTGGCACCATTGCAGCGACATGGGAAGATACCCATCATTGGCCGACATCGATGAAGAATACAACCGACTGGTTCAGCACCTCCATGATTGTGCGAAGAATGCCAAGAGAGAGAAAGATACAAAAGGACGCCTGTCTTCAGAAACTCTTGAGCTCATTCACCAATGTGGCAAGGCGTGAGCCTCAGGAGACCAAATGCTAACGTCCAAGCTTGTTAAACGGTGCAGAGAAGCGATAAAAGAAGACCTCAAAGACAGAAGAGCAGAAATACTGGAAGATGCAGCAGAGGCCGGGAAAAGCATTCGCACTGCCCGCCTATCCTTCGCCAACTATAAGACCAAGATGACTGCCCTCTGACGCCCTGATGGATCTATCACATCTTCCAGAAAGGCAATGGAGAAGATTATCCAGGACTTCTACTCAAATCTCTTTGATAGCCACATCCACCTGCCCACATACCAAATTCCACAGGATGGACATGTCATTCCCAACGTTCTCCCTTCTGAAATCTGACATGCCATCTCGTCGGTAAAGAAGGGAACAGCACCAGGCCCAGACAAAGTCAGACCCGAACACCTGAAGAATCTGCCGTCGGTACTCATCAATACACTAGCTCGGCTCTTTACATGCTACCTGTCCGAATGCAAGGTGCCCTCCCAATGGAAAACCAGCAGGACAGTTCTACTGTTCAAGAAGGGAGACATTCACGACATCAGCAACTATCGCCCCATCTGCCTGTTGTCCGTCATCTACAAGCTGTTTACACGAGTCATCCTGAACAGGATTAGCAGAACACTAGATGAAGGACAACCATGCGAGCAAGCAGGCTTCCGGAAAGGATTCAGCACAATCGACCATATCCACACAGTAACCAAGCTCATTGAGGTTTGTAGGGAGTACAAGATGCCGCTCTGTATCATGTTCATTGATTTACAGAAAGCCTTTGATTCTGTGGAGACGGAAGCAGTCACCAAAGCCCTAGCCAAAGAGGGTGTTCAAACCCAATACGTCAAGATCCTTCGTGAGCTGTATTACTGATTCACCACCAGGATCTCACCATTCTACAAAGAAGTGATCATTGATGTGAAAAGAGGGGTTCGACAGGGTGATACCATTTCACCAAAACTCTTCAGTGGCACCCTCGAGAATATCATGCGACAATTAGAATGGGAAGGAATGGGAGTGAAGATAGATGGTTGGCAACTACACCACCTCCGCTTCGCTGATGACATCGTTCTAATAACACCAAACATTAGCCAAGCTGCACAAATGCTGGCTGACTTCGACCAAGAATGTGGAAAGATAGGTCTACAGCTGAATCCAAAGAAAACAATGTTCATGAAGAATGAACTAGTTCCTGAGGCCCCATTCACTTTCAATGGAACAAACATCTCTAAATGCAGCAGTTATGTATACCTAGGTCGAGAAATCAACATGATGAACGACCTAAAACCTGAGCTGCGCAGGACGAAGAGAGCGGCATGGAATGCCTTCAAAGGCATTGAAGAAATAGCTAAAAAGACAAAGAACCTCCGGATCCGGGCACATCTCTTTGACTCCACCATTCTCCCTGCATTAACATACGCCTCAGAAACCTGGGCCCTACAAAAGCAGGATGAGAATGCTATTCAGGTCTCCCAGAGAGGAATCAAAAGAGCTATGCTTGGAATATCACGCCTCACTCAAGTGAGAGAAGGAATCCGGAGTTCTGACCTCCGTCACTATTCCAGAATCAGGGATGCTGTCTCGTTTGCCAAGGCATCAAAAATCAGATGGGCTGGACATGTAATGCGATTTGCAGATAACCGCTGGACTAGAGCCATTACCGACTGGATCCCACAGGATGTCAAAAGATCATGTGGCCGCCCACCTACAAGATGGTCAGACTTCCTTGTCAAGACCCTGAAGGAACAGTTTGAGGCTCTTCATATTCCTGAATCAACCAGATGCCATTGGGCTACATTGGCACGTGATGGGGTCCATTGGAAATGTTACTGGTGCCCGCTGGAGCAAATCTATTAATAACGGGATTCAAGTGATTAAGTGATCATATGATGAAATTCACCTACAAGTGGATGGAACACTGAGAATATCATGTTAAGTGAAATGAGTAAGAAGTATTGGGACAGGACATAGAATGACTACTCTTATTTAAGAACATTGGTGGTGAGCAATGTGCACTGGTGGAGGTGCTAGAAAAACTGTATGACTGAAATCCAATCATGAACAACTTTGAAATTGCATATCTCACTGTGGTGTACTAAAATTTAAAAAAATATTTTTTGGACTAGGCCATATCAGTTTTTAAATTTCAAAAATTTTCCCCACACTGCAAACACTAACAGAGAATGTGTTCTAACAGCCATGGCCATTTCTTATGATGGCCTGTATTAGAATAGATCACTTGATCACTTTAAATCCCATTATTCGTCGATTTGCTTGAGCAGGCACCATAATGTTTCCATTTGTCCCATTCACATGCCAGGTTAGCCCAGTGACATATGCTTGCTCCAGGAATATGAAGAGCCTCAAACAGTTCATTCAGGGTCTTGACGGAGAAATCTGACCATGTATTAGAATAGATAGCTTCTGATACCTGAATACATATGGGTGGGTATCTTTATAATGAGTGGCATCCCATTGCCAAAAGGAATTTTGTGCCAGACCTCTTGGGTTGTTCCTTGAATATATGAACTTGAAGAATTAATTTGGCAATCTAGGCAAGCCTGGATTTCTTTTGCATCTAACTGGGTGTAATATTAGCTGCATTAGAGAAAACATCTATTTTGATGCCACAGATTATTGAGGCTGACATAGCTTGGTTTGCTTTAGTCGTGTTTTTAGCTATTTCTCTGGGCAATTTATTTCCTACCTGTTATGAACGATAAAGGCAGATTGCTAATAAGTTTGCAAGGTGTTTTGCAGAGAGGTTAACACAATAAAAAATTTAGTTATGTTATTAGGACAGTTACTATTTTTTCTGTAAATTGAATTAGTAACTTTAGTCAGAAATATGTTTAAAGGTTAATGAGGTAAGTTATATAAAGTTGTAATTCCAACTTTTAATATAAAAATTGAATGGAAACCAAAGCTAGGGATGGAGACATCTTACAGTGAGTAGGAAGTTTGCCTTACATGCAACCAACCTGAGTTGGAGCCCTGTCATCTCATGTGGCTCCCTGAGTGCTGCAAAGAATGATTCCAGAGCACAGAGCCAGAAGTAAGCCCTGGGCTCTGCTGGGTGTGGCCCCAAACAAACCGAAAAACAACAAAAGGAATCTAAAGCTATAAATATAACATTTTATGTAACTTTTTTGTCTCTAGTCTTGTGATCAGTTTGGAACATCTAAGCCGTTTCCAGATTCTTTGGAACAAAAGTAATATAGAAATTTTTCAGACACAGTTTTTGAAATACCTAGAAATAACCAGAACATAAGATTGTCTTTACAGTTTCCATTAATTTTAGGACATCCATTTATCAGTTATATCATGTACGAAGAAAGTTGAACACTTTGTAGTGTCAATGCTTCCCACGAAACTCTAGCATAATAGGCCTGGCTAGATTTTGTACTAACTGAAATTTCTTATAGTTTGATTTTTGGTAAATCTTCTCTCACAACATGTTGACAAAAATACTCCTTTAACTATTTATAGTTTTCTCAAAGTCACGAATAGGTTTGATTTATGATTTGACACAGATAGACTTGAGATAGTCATTTTACCAGGTAAACTGCTGTATGGTATATTTGAAAAAGCTGGTTATGGGTTTTCCCTGTGACTGCTTAAGGAAAGATGAGTAGTTTGTATTTTAAAGATGCCCTTTATGTTCTTTAGTTAGTTAAGGAGATTAACAAGTAGGAACTTAAAAGCTTTTTTTGGGGAGGGGAGGGAAGGATAAGAGTCTCCAGGCCCTTCCTGGAATTCTTGATGGTAAGGCCTAGTACCTATTTGTTTGTAAGATTTCTGTTTGTAAACCTTTTGACTTAAAACATGCATTTATTTATAATTCTCAATTGCTATCAAATAAAAAATGCTTTAAAAGATAAAGCATTTTTATTTGATTCCTTATATATATCAAATAAAAATGCTTTTAAAAGATAAAGCATTTTTATTTGATATATATAAGGAATCTTGATATCCTTATCAAGATAGAGTTTGACATACGCCATATTTTTTGCTAAATAACTCTGGAATTTAAATGATCAAAAATCTATCACTTGTATCACTTGACTTCCTGTTTTTCATCAATTTGCTCAAGCAGGCTCCAGTAAAATCTCTATTTGTTGGTAATGAGGTCCATTATTGTTGCTAGTTTTTTGGATATTGAATACACCACGGGTAGCTTGCCAGGCTCTGCTGTGGCTTGCAATAGTTTGTTGAAATTCAAAAATCTATGAGATAAAAAATATTTCTAGATATTTTAATTATTTACTCCTTTGTCTCTCAATCAACTTGACTTTTCAATAATTAGTGTGAACAAATGTATTTGTTTCATTTAAAACTTGCAAAATCAAAAGACATTATCTCTATTTCAGTTAAATCTTGCAAAACCAAACTACTTGGGAATTATTAATATAAATAACTATTTTTCTTCATATTAGTCAAAAACCTTGAAGACCAAGTCAATTTCCCTATTTAGATAACAAGAGCCAATTCTGATGATTAAACATTGGTAATATAAAAACTTTGTATGCAACTTTATGACTCTGTAGACCTGTATTCTATAAACTAAACCATTACTTTTCGAACCAGTTGTTATTACCATGATTATTTTAAGTCATAATTATTTTGTGGCCAGATATTTTAGTAATTTTAAGTAAGAGTTCTTATGATAAACACTGTTCTAATTTAATTCAAAACAACACTAAAAATATTGCTCTAATTTTTTAGAGAAAATGTTAGGTTCAGAGTTGCTAACAAATTTTACAGACATACAGGAACTGATTCTTCAAGGTCTGAAAGATACTTCAGTACTTTAAAAAATACTTTAATCATTTAAAAATATTTTAATGTTTTCCCAATATTATTTTACTATTTTTACAATTATAGCATTTTACTATTAAAAGTACAAAAAGTATCAAAAAATACTTTGCTAAATTTAACCCTTCTGATTGTTACAAAAATCCCCATAGCATGAATCTGGGAATATGATTCATATAATGTCATATGTGCCCTATGCGCACATAGTACATATATGTATATATGATATGCACACATATGTCACTGTATACTGTCTCTAGCCCTGTACCATGAACAGGAGAGGTCCTTTTGTGACAATTTATGAGTATATTTAGGATATTTCTAAAAGTAAAACAAATGTACACATTTAGATATTAAAAAGAAGATTTTCTTTTTTACTAGATATTTAGTTATCTCTACGAAAGAATATCTGAATTATTTTATATTTGTGAAAACATGAAAACTTTCCCTGATGTAATGTTTATAGCTTTGCACATCTGTTATTTATAAAGGAGGCTAATTTCTAATTGCTCTTGGCTAGGCTTGTGAGAAAGTTCTCCTATTTTGAAGAGATCACTTTTCTCGCTCTGTAGTTTTTAGATTATTTGGTTATATTTTACACCTTTCATAATAAATTTAGAATGAAAACTCCAATTTTTCATACATTTACTAATCAATTTTAGGATCTTCTAAGTTACTGACAGAGTAAATTAAATAATCTTTTCATTCAGAGACTCAATTTACTCTCCATAGGACAGGAGAAAAGAAAAGAATGAATATTTTGCTTATTTTTTGGAGGCACATCCAGCTGTGCTCAGAGCTTACTCCTAGCTCTAATTAGGCTCAGGGATCACTGCTGGTGGGGCTGGGGTGGGGCATATAGAATGTAGGGGATCTGACCCAGATAAGGCCACATGTAGGATAAGCACCATACCCACTGTACTATCTCTGGCACCAATAATTAACAGTTTCATCGTCTTAGCTACCCTTTACATTTCTTGGGGCCTACAACTATTATTGGACCCATGGTATTACCTTTTTAAGAGTTAGGATGTCGTAACGTAAACATCAAAATAATTTTCCAAACTCAACAGTACATAACGCATGACTCACAATCCATGGATTAAGCACCTCACAACCCCCTTTCAAAGTGATGGAGAAGGGGTGTGTTTGTGTGTGTGTGTGAGTGTGTGTGTGTGACAGGGGTTGGGATGTACAAGGATGATAGAACTCAACTTTTTCTTATTAAAGGACACTGGGGCTTTCTGTTTTTAGTAAAGAATATGGTTGACTCAGTTTATTAACTGACAAGACCAGGACTATACTTGAATATTACTTCTAATCCTGGCCTGGCCTTAATATATAGTCAATATTCCAGATTCATATAGATGGATAGGTAGATGGATTGACTACACACATATAGGTAACTATCCACAATCTTGCATGCATACACATGTCTGATTCATTGATTTACTGTTTCTTTAAGAGTGATGGACTGGCTGCCAAGGTGGGCCAGGAAAGATGAAACTGTCTCCTGGAAGAATCTGCCTTATTGGCCTATTTAGGCTTTTCAGTGCTTTTGACCCTCCCCCCCAACTCTGCTTCTGTTTGCTTCTTCTGGAAGCAGGTCATTAAGAGCCATATCTCAGTTAGAAATTTAAATTACAGTCAATGGATGTAAACCTAGGATAACAAGACCTCACAATTTTCAGTGTTTCTCACACTGAGGGAGAAAACATTTGGATTAGTAGACAGGGGTTTTCAAGGAGAGAACAAAGCAAATATTTTTTAAATTAAGATAGATGAATAAGTAACAGTTTACCTTCTGCTCTGGGCATAGGTGTGAAAGAAACATCTTTAAGCATCTGTAAAGTAAAAAAAAGAACAAGGCAGGATTGTCTTGAGATCTTTTTAATATCTTCCTTTGCAGTAAAATGCAGTTTCTGAGTAAACTAAGGCTTCTGCAGCTATTGAGCTCTCAACTCACCTCTCTGTGACCTTTTGCAGTCTGCTCAAAATTAGTGGGGGAGGGGGAAATCTGTGTGCCCAAATCTGTGGCATCACATTGCAAGGCAAACTAGTCACACCTTTGTCTAGCACTTGGATTTTAAGTTGATAAATTTATAACCATTTTTTTGGGGGATGCGCCTGGCTGTGCTCAGAAATTACTCCCTGCCTTTTTACTCAATGATTACTTCAGGTAGTGCTCAAGGGACCGTATGGGATGTAGAGATAGTACCTGGGTTTACCTTTTGACAGACAAGCACTTTGCCCTCTGTACTATTTCTTCAGCCCAAGGTAAATCAATTTAGACCTCTGAGTCTCAATCACAGAAGGAAATGTTGTTAGACATTGTCACTCAATATCAGGGGTTTGGGGTTGCATAGTTTTATGAAGCTAAATGTTACAACACCAACTTCCAGAAGCCAAAATGCAGGTCAGAGGGAAGACTAAGGAAGATAACCCAATAAATATCCTGACAATATCACATTGCAAAAGAAGCAATGTGCCTCTTTGCTAAACTGAAGCCCAGGTTTTCTGATTTTTTGGAGGCAAAATTGGAAATAGAATTAAAAAAAATTTCTTTCCCTTCTACCTTATTATTTTTTTTTTTTGCTTTTTTTTTTTGGGTCACACCCGGCAATGCTCAGGGGTTACTCCTGGCTCTGCACTCAGGAATTACTCCTGGCGGTGCTCGGGGGACCATATGGGATGCCGGGGATCGAACCCTGGCCGGCATGAGCCGGCCACGCGCAAGGCAAACGCCCTACCCGCTGGGCTATCGCTCCGGCCCCTTCTACCTTATTATTTACATAGAGAAAGCCATTAATTTCTGTGCATTGACTTTTAGGATATTGTTCCTAGAAGCTTTTTGGTAATCTATAGGATATTCTAAACCTGGTATCATGGTGCTTGTAAATGGTGAGTTTGACTTCTTTTCCAATCAGGATGCCATCGATATCTATCTCTTTGTCTAATTGCTATGACAAGGATACCCAAAACAATGTTAACAGTAATGGTGAGTGTGGGTAACCTTGCTTTTTGTCTAATCTTAGTGAAAAAACTTAGTTTTTCAACATTGAGTATGACATTTGTTTATGGTAAATGACTTTATTTATGTTGAGGAAATTTCCTTCTATCTCCATCTTATTGAGAGATTTTTTTTTAATCATGAATCAGGGTTGGAAATTGTCAAGTACTCTCTCTGCATCTATTGATACCATCAGATGAATTTCATTTTTTCTTTGTATTGATATAGTGTGTTATGTTGGCTGACTTGCATATATAAAACTATCCTTACATTCCTCAAACCTACTTTGTCATGACTTATGATATTTTCACTGTCTTCCCATTTATCATCGATTTGCTCCAGCGGGAACCAGTAACATCTCCATATGACCTGTCTCATGCAAGTAGAGCCCAAGGGCACCTGCTTGCTCCAGGAACATAAAGTGCATCAAACCATTCCATCAGGTCATGGGAATGAAGTCTATAATTGTTACTGGTATCTGGTATATCAAATACGACACTGGTAGCTTGCCAGGCTCTGCCGTGCAGGTAACATACTCTTGTAGTCATCTCAAAATCCAGCATTTATTGATGAACTGTGAGGCCGGTGGCTGCGAGAGCCAGGCTGTAATAGGCTGGTCTGCTGGGTGGAGTTCTGAGGCTCTTTATGTTCCTGGAGCAAGCAGATGCCCTGGGCTCTACTAGCATGAGACAGGACATATGGAGATATTACTGGTGCCCGCTTCAGCAAATAGATGATGAATGGGAAGATAGTGATAAACCTCTAATACTGATGAGCATGGACTAAAAAGATCCTCAACAAAATATAGCCAACTAAATCTAATTATATTTTATAAAATATATAACCTAGCAAAATCCGCTTTGTGGCATTTAACCCCAGGGCCCCCGAAATTCTATTCAGAAAAGACATTTGCACTATGTTCATCCTAGCACTATTCACAATAGCCAAAAACTGGAAATGATCCAAGTGTCCAAGAACATGTGACTGGATGAAGAAATATGGTACATGTGGGGATTGAGAGATAGAACAATGGATAAGTCACTTGCCTTTCAATGGCCAATCTGTATTTGATCCCTGGCATCCCATATGGTCCCATGTCAGTTTTCAACTGTGTGGCTGACTGACAGTATTAGGTACAGAACCAGTCTAGAGGCTATGAACTCCCTTTAAGACTCTCTCAGAACTATCTCCAGGCACTACCTTTAGGCAAGCTTTAGCCAACCCTTCTCTCTGCTCCTCTGTCTATCCTGTCAGGTTCTCTGCTACTCCAACTCACTCCTGCCAGTCAGGCTGAGAACCTAGTCTCAACTGATGCCTCAACTGCTTTTACCAACTCATATATCCCAATAATTTGGATATTGGCCATCCCTTTAAGAATTAAAAGAGCTCCCTCTAATTCTTAAAGGTACCCTAACAGTCCCCCAAGCACTGCCAGGAATAAATTATGAGTGCAGAACCAGGAGTTACCCGATCACTGCCAGTTGTGCCATCTCCTACCCCTGAAAAGCAACTATCATATTTGAGTCAGAGCAATCGCAAAGCAGGAAGAAATTTACCCTGCATGGTGCTAACCTGGGCACAATCCCCACATCTTATATGACCCCCAAGCACCACTAGGACTAATATTTCAGTACAGAACCAGGAGTAATCATTTATAATTGTTTCAAAACAAAATATAAAAAGGAACTGGTACATATATCACTTGTATCACTTGTCTTCCGTTGTTCATCGATTTGCTCAAGTGGGAGCCAGTAACATCTCCTTTCGCCCATTATTGTTACTGTTTTTGGCATATGAAATACACCATGGGTAGCTTGCCAAGTTCTGCTATGGCTCTGGGTTCATCCCAGGGGACCAGTCTTTTTCTATGTCAGACCATCAACCATCCAGGGCCCACAGGGCAGAGCCCTGGGTGTAGATAAGCCTGTCTCCCTGTCTGCCACCTGTCAATGCTGCCAGGCACCACAGCCCCACCTGCAACATCTTGAGGGGCAGGGGTACATATATACAATAAAATATTACTTGACTGTGAGACAAGATGAACTCATGCAATTTGAGGGTATATTTGGAGCGTATTATGCTGAGTTAAAGTAAGACAGAGAGAGAAAGACACATAATAATCTTTCTCAATAGGAACTATCAACCCATATTATGAGAATAACAAATTAATGGCCCAAACAATGAATTCAAAGAATTTCCATACAGAAAGGAGCTTACCAGGGCAGAGTGACATGGGGAGTGTGTGGAGATGATGAGGTTAGGAGTGGGGTATGGCTGCATCAATGGTGGAGAGGCACAGGCACTGCGCTGGAGGTTCTGTGGTGGGAATGTTTGCATAAAACCCTACAGTTGACAGCATTGTCATATTGTCAACCACAGTGACAATTAAAAAAAAAAGAAAAACTAAAAATTAAAATAATATACTTTTCTAATTTTTCTGTTAGCCTCAAGGAACAGTGGCAATTTTCCCCCCCATCATTTTTAGCATACTATAAATCAGGTGAGCATATACAAAACAATGAATGAAGGGCCCTTCCTATCGTATGCCCAAAAGTAAAATCAAAATGGATTACAGATGGGGCCGGAGCGATAGCCCAGCGGGTAGGGCGTTTGCCTTGCACGGCCGGCCTGTGCCAGCCTGGGTTCGATCCCGGCATCCCATATGGTCCCCGAGCACCGCCAGGAGTAATTCCTGAGTGCAGAGCCAGGAGAAACCCCTGAGCATTGCCGGGTGTGACCCAAAAAAGCAAAAAAAAATGGATTACAGAGCTTGATATACTTGAAACATAAATATATTGAGGAAAGCATAAGTAGAATATTCCACAGCATGGCAGTAAGATAATTCAGTGGCAATGACCAAGCAAACAGAACCAAAGATAAATAGGATTAACTCAAACTAAGAAGCTTCTCCACTGCAGAAGAAAAGACCAGACACAGCACCCTAGAGATTGGGAGAAAATACTTTCTCATCACTCATCGGATAAAAGGTCAATATACAAGATCGGTCTATCTATCTACCTACCATCCATCCATCCATCCATCCATCCATCCATCCATCCATCCATCCATCCATCCATCCATCCATCCATCCATCCATCCATCCATCCATCCATCCATCCATCCATCCATCCATCCATCCATCCATCCATCCATCCATCCATCCATCCATCCATCCATCCATCCATCCATCCATCCATCTATCTATCTATCTATCTATCTATCTATCTATCTATCACAATGGTAGGACTTAAAATGAAACAGAAAAACAATAAATCCCATTAAAATATGTGGTGGTCGGGGAGACATAAACAAAACTTTCTCAAAGAAGATATAGCTGGTAAAAAGGTCACTTGATTACTTGATCACTTGACTTCCTGTAGATCATCAATTACTCGAGCGGGCACCAGTAACATCTCAGTATGTCCTGGCACATGCGAGATAGCACGGGGCATCTGCCCGCTCCAGGAACATAAAGAGCCTCAAACCATTACATCAGGTCATGGGAATGAGGTCTATAATGTTACTGGTATTTGGCATGTCAAATACGACATGGGTAGCTTTCCAGGCTCTGCCGTGAGGATGGGATGATCAGTAGTCACCTCAAACCTCGAGCATTTATTGAAGGACTGTGTGGCTGCAAAGCAGCCATGCGAGCCAGGCTGTGATCAGATCTTCTGCTAGGTGGAGTTCTGAGGAGAGGGGATTCTGGATGTGGAAAATGGAGGCCATCATGTTGTGGGGGGTTCTTCTGGCTTCTTGCGAGGCTCTGCTGGGGTGGTGGGCCAGGGCTAGAACCAGCCATCCATCCCAGATGCCTCGTGATCAGCTGGTAAAAAGGTATGTGAAAAAAAATTCTTTGCATCACTTATCATTAGGAAAATATGAAAAATGAGGAGATTCATGCCACACCAGTGAGACTGGCACTCAACACAAAGAACAAAGCAACGAGTGTTGAGAAAAACGTGGTAGAACAAGGAGTCTCATTCAATTGGTCCAGCTTTTTTGGATGTTTATGTTTAATAAACATACTTTGTTTATTAAATATGTTTAATAAACATACTTATCGAAAGCTAGGATTCAATTTGGGGCATATACACCTCAGGCCCCAGAAATCTCAGAAAAGCTATCTGTACTCTTACGTTCATTGCAGAACTACTCACTATTGCCAAATCCTAGAAACAACCCAAATGTCCAAGATAGATGACTGGAGAAAGAAATTATTGTTCATATACACAATGGAATATTAAGAAAGATGAGTAAAGTTGTAATTGTGAGGTTTAGTACTATGTGAATAGATTTGTAGATTATCATGCTGAGTGAAGTTAGCCAAAGAAAGAAGGATAAGCACAGATGATTTCCATCACATGTGACATGTAAAGAACATGGGAAGGTGGGTATGAAGGGACATGGGGCAATAATGGATATTAGTGGACACTCTGAGAATGGGAGTGGAGCTGAATTGTGTCATGCATAACTCCCCAACTTTAAAAGTATTGCAAACATAAAAATAATTAAAACCATGCGCTGTGGAATGTGGGTCTGAAAATCAAACCCACATCCACTGCACTATTCCTGGCCCCATCCTCTCTAAGATTTTAACTAATATCTTATCCAAGAGACAAAGTAGTAGATTTATTCATATTAAGAGTGAATTTTTGTTTGATAGTTTTACTACATTTAGATCATTATCAAAAAGGCACATGTATATAAAATGAAAAAAAAAGTATAATAATATCCAGAGCGGTACTGTTTCACTAAAAAATTAGAGCAGTCACATGTCCAATGGGTGAAGTAAAATATATTTTATGGAACATTATGCAGAATAAAATGAATGAACAGAACTGTGCCCTCAAAAGCAGAAATAAATCTTACAACTTGTTAAACATTAGATTTGTGAGAATGATACAGCAGGAGTTAAGGAGGAAAGCATCAGGTCTCAGGTAGCTAATCACACCTAAGGAAGAGGGAGCCAATAAGAATGTAGAAGGATACCTAGGGGCAGAATTTGGCAACAAATAAAAGGCAACCCAAGGCCCCTCCTCAGAGAAGTGAAGTGAAGAGAAGGGATGGAAAGAGCTCTCTCTCACTCTCTGTCCAGCTGCTCCCAACCGGATCCCTCCCTGTCTCCTTGGATCAGATAGGGTGGCATGCCCAGGTACAGGGCCCAGTACGGATAGGCCACGGAAGGCCAGGCAAGGGCAGATACAGGTATGGGCCAGGCTCAGAGGCCCAGGTTACGGTAGGGCTTGGATGCCCAGGATAGCCTAGGTTCAGGCAGGGCACAGATGCGCAGATACAGTACAGGCCAAGGTACTGAGCACAGGAGTCTCACCCATGTGTATAAGGTAGAGACTGGAGACTAAGGAAAGCCAGGACAGGACAATAGGGATCGCTGGTGTACAATTGGGAGGCATGGAGAGCAGCACAGGAACAGGACAGGGCCATTGTTGTAGGATGTGAGTAGACTGCGTGGGACAGGAACAGGAATTCGTTCATGAGTAACAGAGAGGCTAGACATTTGGGGAAGGGACCTGGGATTCCCTGTACATTAAACTAACTTTCAGTTAGTTTAATGAAAGTTTAATGAAAGTTTATTCAGTCTTCTGAGTTTTGTATGTAATTCCTTCATACAATCCTTAAGAACCCACTAGCACCAGCGAATCCACTTTCGCGATAACAAGAAGACAATGTTTAGTGAAAATCTAGATATCAAAGAATGCATTATTTTATTTTATGACATTCAAAAAACCAGGCACAATGAAATAATGGCATTCTAGGTCAGAAAGAGGGGTGACAACAGTGACATAGGGACCGAGGGATGCTGGTAATGTTCCATTTACTGATTGAGTGAATGGAATGTAGTGCTCACTCTGGGCATGAATTGGGCCACACACTTATGATGAGTTTCTTTTTAAAATAAAGTTTATAATAAATAAACAAACAAAAAAACAATGTGACTATCAAGGGGTCAGATTGGGGGGTGGAAAGTAACCCATGGATGTTGCTGGAGGGAAGTTGACACCAGTAGTAGGACTGGATTTGGGAATTGTACCTCTGCAGCTCAATTGTGAATAGTACTGTAAATATAAATGCAGCTGTTAGGAAAAATGAAGTTATGAAATTTGCCTATAAATGGATGGACATGGAAAGTATCCTGTTGAGTAAAATTAGTCAGAAGGAAAGAGATATAGAATGACTGCATTTATTTGCATGACATATATATATATATATACATATTATTACACCAAAATCCAGTGTCAGGTGAAACGTGGATCAGGAGGTCTTACCAAAAGTGGAAATTACCACAAACGTGTGGGAGTCAGAGGTTAGGTAAGACAGAGAAGGGAACATGTGTGAATAAATGTTGAAAGGGTTAATACCAACCTAGAACTGAGCATTAAATACAGGCAAAAAAATGCACATGATGGCCTCTAAGTATATGTAGTGTAACCCACAATGTGTGAGAGAGAAGGAAAAGAGAGGGAGAGAGAAAAGAGATAAAGAACCTGCCATTTAGGCAGGCTATGGGAGGGGAGGGAATTGGGGACATTGGTGGTGGGAAATGGGCACTGGTGGAGGGATGATGCTAGAACACTGTATGAACTAAACTCAGCGGGGTGCTGGAACATTATGTGACCTAAACCTCTAAACATGAACAACGTTGTAATTGTATATCTCACAGTGGTAAAATAAAATATTTAATAAAGTTATTAAAATAAATAAATAAATTTGAAAAAAAGAAAAAATTGTTTAAAAACAACAAGTGCTGGCGTGGATGTGGGGAAAAGGGGACACTCATCCATTGTTGGTGGGGATGTCGACTGGTACAGCCTTTCTGGAAAATAATATGGACATTCTTCCAAAGACTAGAAATTGAACTCCCATTTGACCCAGCCATACCACTACTGGTAATATATCCTGGGAAGCCAAAAACACACAGCAGAAACACCATCCCCACGTTTATGTTCAGAGCAGCACTATCACAATAGCCAGAACCTGGAAACAACCAGTGTGCCTGAGAACTGATGACTGGATAAAGAAACTTTGGCACATCTGTACGATGGAATACTATGCAGCTATTAGGAAAAGTGAAATTATGAAATTTGCCTATAAATGGATGGACATGGGGAGGATCATGTTGAGTGAAATTAGCCGGAAGGAAAAATAAAGATATAGAATGACTACATTTATTTGCATGACATAAATATATATGTACATATTATCATACCAATATCAATGCTTAGGCGAAACATGGATCAGGGAGGTCTTGTCAAAGGTGGAAAGGATCACAAACGTGTGGGAGTCAGAGGCTCGGTAAGACAGAGAATGGAACAGTGTGCTAATAATTTTCGAAAATGCTAATACCAACCTAGAACTGAGCATTAAATACAGACAAACAGATACACATGACAACCTCTTAGTGTATGTATTGTAATCCACAGTGTGTAAGGGAAGTAAAAAGAGAAAGAGAGAGAGAGAAAAAGAGAAAGAAATAAAGAACCTGCCATAGAGGCAGGCTAGGGGAAGGGGGAAGGAATCGGGGACATTGGTGATGGGAAATGGGAACTGGTGGAGGGATGATGCTAGAACACTGTATGAACTAAACCCAAATATGAATATCTTATGGAAAAAAAGAATATGGGAGGCATCGCCTTCACCAACTTCAAACTGTACTGCAAAGAATTAGTGATTGAAACTGCATGGTATTGAAATATAGTCAGAATCTAAAACTTTAGATGAACAAAACATGACAACCTGTAGGCAGAGCTTGCTAAAAGTAAATAAAATACTCAAAATTTAAAAAATCCGTTGAACATACTCATCATTTTGCTCATTTGCCTCCCACTCTAAATATCAAAAATAGAAAAGAAATGTAATCTTTAGTTTATTAACATGGAATAATGAGCTACAGAAGAGAAAAGTTGGTAGAGAAAATTAAAAGACAAGGAGAGAGAGGTAAGCAAGAGTTCAACTGTTTTTGATGGAAATGCAGAAGGAACTTAGCCTTAAAGCACCAAGCTGTCGAGTCATGTGCCCTTCAGCAGCATCAGCAAGAGTGACCTTTATGTCATAGCTGTTTACTGAACATGTATGTTACATAGGTCATGGATGAGTGTAAGTTTGTGTTCTTTTAAATGGAGGGGATTCTTTGTGGGTTTTGCTACTCTTGAGTTTTAATGTGAAGATGATCTTGGAATGAGCTCAGAAACCTGGTGTTTATTTTATCCATCTTTAAAGAGGAAAATGGACAAACAAAAACATGTGGGAAATCCCATGAAAAGAAGGACAAGGAAAGGAAGTAGTAGATTCTTAACTCCTGAAAAACTAATATTTTAGTTAGTTATTACAGTAAGATTGATGGTGGAAAATCTGAGGAAGTTAAGAAATTCAAGGGTAATCCAAAACAGAAAAGCTATGCAGGTTCCTGTTTTGAAACAAACTGCTATTGGATTCTATCTTTTAAGTAAGTTACAACCTTTCAGGGATTATTCTTTGATGCTCTCTCTAAAATTTTGGTTTCATAAATAAGTGGTTGAAATCGGCTTCATTTGTTTAGATTGGGTTCTGGATTTCCTCTGTACTGGGGACTCTACTTTTATTGAGTCCAGATCAATAAAGATACCAGTTGGCTGGAGAGATATTATAGTCGGTTCTCTTCTGCCTTTGGTTGAGACTTCCTTTGGAGGGTTCCTTCATATTTCCGTTCTTACACAGGATGTTCACTTGATTCCTTCCTGGTTTTGGTAGAAAACCTCATGCCCTGGAATAATACTAATTCTATAGTCTATTTGGTCATTGTTTATGCTTCTATTCTTCATTCTTGCATTTGAGATTAAAGGTGTTTCTTTCCTAAATAACTACTGACTTATCTCTTTATCTTTGCTCTGTATTGGGTCTACTATTTGTCATCTATACTACCAGTACCCCAATTCCTTTATTCTTTTTTTACCAAAAAGCTGTGTTAGTATGCCTATATCTCAGAATCATTTACTGAAACTTAACTTTTATTTTGTTTTGTTGTTGACTAAAAAAAGGGGAAAATTAGCACTTGAATAAGACAGTGAAGAAGGAAAATAGTCTTCATAGAAAGCAACCATATTAAAGTTTTGTGGACATTATTACTTTTATACAGTTATGTATCTGGAATAAATGACCTTTTTATGTATGTCTAGGAAGTCTTAGACAAGAAAAATTTAAAATTTAGTTTGTAATAAGATTTCTTTTGTTTCTAACTGGCATGAAGTAATGGATTAGCTTTAATAATCAAGGAAACTGACCACAGGGAAACAATCATATCTGATGGAATGAAAGAGAGCAATATAGTTATTAGAAGAGCAAAAAAAAGGTAGCTGTGCCTTGAGATGCCAACCTTCAACTCTGAAATACTCTCAGACCCTTAGTGATGTTATTTGCCTCAATCTCTATATATTGGCTTTCTTCATGATGCAAAAACATGAATATCTGCTAATGCTAAACAAAACTTTACAACTGTGAGAAAGAAACTGTGTCTTTCATTCTGATAATAAAGGTATAAAAGGGTTGGAGAGATATGATAGTTGGTACAGGGCTTGTCTTGCATGCTGTCAACCTGGCTTCAATTCTTTGGACCTCATATGGTCTTCCCGGCATTCCGGGTGATCCTTGAGTTGGGGCCAGGAGCAGGACTTGAGCACTGCCAAATGTAGCTCCTAAACCAAAAAACAAGATAAGAAAAATAAAGAAGAAAGGAAGAAGAAAAAACAGACAGTGTAACATATATCTCCTGACCTAATATTTATTTGAAATTTTCAAGATTATCTTTTTAGAGCTTGTGTTGGAGTTTTGAAAACAAATTCAGCAAAAAGAGTAGTGATTAATAAATGAATTATGAAAATTTAGCTTTAAGTTCTTCTAGGTTGGTAGGGTAAAACTAAAAGTGTAAAAAAAAGCTGGAGCAAAGGAATTAGCATAAATTTTACAGTGATCACTTGATCACTTGATATCCCGTTATTCATTGATTTGCTCAAGTGTATTTAAATTCTATTTTCAGTGCATTATGATCTGAAAGAATAGTTGAAACAATTTAATCTTCTTTATTGAGGTGTTTTGTGGCCCAGCATGTGGTATATCTTGGAGAATGTTCCATTCCATACATGTTTGCTCTGGAGGAAAATGTGTATTTGGGGAATGAAAAGCCCTCTCTATCTCTACTAACACTCTCACTTTTACTTCCTTCACAGCCAGTATTTCCTTGGTTAGTATCAGCCCTGTTGATCTATCAAGAGGTTACAGAGCAGTGTTGAACTCTCCAACTGCAATTGTGTTGCTATCGATGTCTTCCTTAAAGTCTATTAGCAGTTGTTATAAGTATTTTGCTGGCCCCTCATTGGGTGTGTATATGTTTAGGAGGTATTTCTACCTGATATACATATCCCTTGATTATTAAGAAATGGCCTTTCACTGTCCCTTCTAACCTTTTGTAGTCTGAAATCTATGTTGTTGGATACAAGTATGGCCACACCGGCCTTTTTGGAGGAGTTGCTTGCATGATGAACTGTTTTTCAGTCTTTGACTTTGAGTCTGTGTTTGCTCTGACTATTCAAATGTTTTTCTTGTGGGCTGCAAAATGTTGGGTTCAGTTTTTGATGCATTTTGCCACTCTGTGTCTTAATTGGTGCATTTAGGCCATTGACATTGAGAGAGATTATTGTCATGAGATTTTGTACCATCTTATTGTATAAGCTTGGTGTGCTTTTGAGTTTTGTCTTATCTTACAGTAGCTCCTCCAGCTGTTCTTTTAAAGTTGGTTTGAGTCTATGAAATTCCTCCTGAACTGTCATTTATCCATGAAGTTGTTTATCTTTCCTTCAAATCTGAAGGATAGTCTAGCCGAGTAAATAATTCTTGATGAGGACTTCATTTTATGAGTTTCATTTATGATATCCCACCACTGTGTTTCTGCATGGAGGGTTTTTTCAGATAGGTCTGCTGTAAATCAAAGAAGAAATTTCCTTCTTTGATCTTGCTGCTTGGAGAATTGTGTCTCTATCAGTGGCATTTGTTGTTATGATTAGGATGTGTCTTGGAATCCTTTTATTAGCATTGCTTTTAGCTGAAACCCTCTGGGCTTCTCAGATATGCATGCCTGGGTTCTTTAGCTCTGGAAACTTTTCAGCAATGATGTCTTTAACTGTTCCTACCTCAACAGGGTTGCTTCCCTGTCCCTTTGGGACTCCGATGATTCTTATGTTCCTCCTATTGAATTTACCCAAATGTTCTCTAACTGATGCTGAGCTGTTTTCTGGTCTTTTTTCGTCTGCTGTATTTCCCTGAGTGCTTTCTGCAGATCATCCTCATTCCTGCTGATTCTGTCTTCAGTGGCTGTCACTCTACTGTTGAGGTCACCCATGGCATTTTTCATTTCATCTATTGAGTTTTTATTGCTGACATTTCTGTTTGTAGTTTTATTTATGCTCTCATTTTCCTCTGATATTTTATTGGCTTCCCATTTCAGTTTCTTTCTTATCATCCTGCATTTTATTGGATATCCATTCCAGAGGCCCCATTCACTCTCAATGGAACAAAAATCTTTGAATGCAGCAATTATGTGTACCCTAGGCCTAGAACTCAACCTGATGAATGACCTAAAACCTGAGTTATGCAGGAGGAAGAGAGCAGCATGGAACACCTTCAAAAGCATCGAAGAAATAGCTAAAAAGGACAAAGAACCTCCGGCTCTGGGCACATCTCTTCAACTCCACAATTCTTCCTGCATTAACATACTCCTCAGAGACTTGGGCCCTACAAAAGCAGGATGAGAACACTATTCGGGTATCCCAAAAAGAAATCAAAAGATATGCTTGGAATATCATGCCTCACTTACATGAGAGAAGGAATCCAGAGTTACTGTTGGAGGATAGGTTTAGTTAACCTGGGAGCTTTGTTGTTTTGCCCACTCCCAGCTTAATCTATTTAAGCCAATGTTCATTCTAATGAGACCTCTCTTCTATGTAAACACTGCTAGAGGGTGTGGCAGTTACAGAAGTCACCTTGATTGAATAACTTCTGACTTATACATCTACTAAGACTTCTATGTTTTCTAGATTGGGCACAGCTCCTCTTTATACCCACTGCATCCAGCGTGGGACAGTTAGAATTTACCAGGAGACTACCACCCTGGTTACGTTGAGACTATAGGAAGACTATAGGAAGGATCATACTAGTTTGCTCTAAGCAGGAGAATGTGACCTTTTCAGTACATGAGAACAAGATACTCAGAATCACCCTGGTGCAGATAATAAGAAGGACCTTGTGGGTACCATCTAGATTACATGAAGCTCATGAAGTTAAAATGTATTACTTGATACCAGCCCCCCTTCCAGTGTTTTACATAAGAGATAATCTCGGGATTAGTCCTTGGCATAACCTTTGTTTATACGTGCAACAGGGTGTGGCACTACACTCTGTTTAGAGTTCTTTGTTGACAGGACCTTCCCTGGATTACTTTGGTGTATATAAGGGGACTGACTTGAGGCCCCTTCGACTTTGGGCCTTTTAGCTTTTGCTTTTTGGATTCTCGGCCTTTTGCTTTTGGCTTTTTGCTTTTTGCTCTTTGGCCTTTTGCTCCTTCTTCTGGGTAGGACTCAGCTCGGGTGATATCCTCACTCTCTTTGGTGGGAGATTTAGGCTCTTTTGTATGGTCTAAGTTTGGACCAGAGCTAAAGTTTGTTCATTATATTGGAGTGCTGTGGAAAAGCTTTTGTACTATTAAAAGCCTTTTTTGGAACTGCACCGGACTTGTGAATTTTCATGTTCCCCCTGCGTTCTCGGAGGTAGAAGAAAACTTCTGTCCTGACACTGTCGGGGACCCCGGCAGTGTTCCCCGACAAGTTCTGACCTCCATCGACGATCCAATGTCTTGTTTGCCAAGGCGTCGAAAATCAGATGGACTGGATATATAATGCGATTTGGAGACAACCGTGGACTACAGCCATTACCAACTGGATCCCTCAGAATGTCAAAATATCACGTGGTCGGCCACCTACAAGATGGTCAGACTTCTTTGTCAAGACCCTGAATGAATGGTTTGAGGCTCTTCATATTACTGGAGCAAGCAGATGCCATTGGGCTACACGGGCATGTGATAGGGTCAAATGGAAATGTTGATATGCTTGAGCAAATCAATGAAAACCAGGATATCAAGTGATCAAGTGATTTCATCGTTAATGTGAACAATATGAAAATTTCTAATGTTAGCTAGGACATAATCAATACCTACGTCCTCATGGAAGCATGTCCGCAGATAACTGGATGCATTATAGAATCCCCTCTGTCCCCATTCCCCTTACTTTTGTACTGTTCAGAGGTAATACACTCACTTGCAGTACACACTGGAGATTGTGTCCGGGAATATTAATGGCAGTTCTGGGGATTGAATTTATGACTTTATGCCTGCAAGGTAGACATTTTTCCAGCTGAGCCCCATCCTCCTACCACAGAGAGGTACCATGTTCCTATTCCTTTGGGTTTGTGTGCTCCGGATTCCTTGTTCTTTTAAACAGAGACAAGAGAAGTTTTATAAGCTTTATCATGAAGAGCAGGCTAGCCATCTCACAGGAAACTACTGCATATTTGCAGGAATTTTTCCACTTACTTGATGATATACATTATTTTCCTGTATTTTTGAATGTTCATGTTTTTACAAAAATTTTCTACAAATTTCAAAGTCTTACCCTTAGAATTAGTTTTTCTCTTCCATGTATTTTTTTTAATTAAAGCACTGTGATTTGCAACAATATGGATATAGTTGAGCGCTAGACATACAATACCCACACGGCAGAGCCTGGCAAAGCTACCCGTGTTGTATTTGATATGCCAAATATCAGTAACAATTATAGACCTCATTTCCATGACCTGATGGAATGGTTTGAAGCTCTTTATGTTCCTGGAGCAAGCAGATGCCCTTGGGCTCTACTTGCATGAGACAGGACATATGGAGATGTTATGAGTGCCCGCTGAGCAAATCAATGATGAACGGGAAGACAGTGATACAGTGATAGACATACAATACTGCAAGACCGATTCCATCACCAGTGTCAACTTCCCCTCTGCCAATGTTCCCAGTTAACTCTAATAACCCCACCCCCCAGCCTGACCCTTTGAAGGTACCTTTCTACATTTGGTTGTTAAAGTTTGGGTCTCTTGATTTTAGTTTTGTTGACTCTGTGGTTTGGATATTTGATTCTATTATAACAATAATTAAAATATTAAATAATTAAATTATTAAAATAATAATAATTCAAAATTTAAAAAATTTGAATCACTGTGAGATGCATGGTTATAAAGTTGTTCTTAATTGGGTTTCAGTCTTACAATGTTCCAAGACCTGTCCCTTCACGAATGCACATTTCCCACCACCAGTGCAGTGTCCTCGGTTTCCTTTTCCCTGCATCCTGCCTCTATGGCAAGCACTTTTCTTCTCTCTCTTTCTCTCTCACTCATTCTCTCTCTTTCTTTGGATCATTGATTACAGCTTGCAATACAGGCACTGGAAGGTTATGTATATTCCTTTATCTACTTCTTGCTCTCAGTTGTTGTCCAGAGGCTCTACTCTATTATTCCTTACCACTATCTTTGTACTTGACTCCCTTGACCTGGTCCTCGTTGCTTCTCATCTCTTTTTCCTCCCCCTCCCTTTCATTCTTTCTTTCCTTACTCTCTCTGTGGAGAAGTCCACATCGACTCTGTGGCCAAGGTTGATCAGGGATTCCCCATAAAAAATATTGTAGTCTCTCATTCAGGTATCCTAAATACCACATATTAATGATATTATCCTGTGCTTATCCTTCTTCTTGTGGATTAGCTCAGTTAACATAATGTCATAATGTCTTCCAATATTATTATTTTTAATATCAAATACAGTGCTACATAATTCTTCCAAGAAATTTGTTCTATGCTTTCAAGAAGTGAACAAGGAAAAATTCCCATATAGCAGTGTTGCTTACTTGCCACCACAGACTTGCTTTGCAGTTCTTTTCCCTACAGAGCTCAGATGAATTCTCGTGGTTACTTCTAAATTTGTCCAATCCAAGATAACTTGGAAATCCAATAAATAACAAAGCCTTAATGAAAACCTTTAGGTATTAACAATAAGGATCAGGGAGTTATAGTTAAAATGGAGAAAGGTGAACTTTAGAAAGGAAAGGCTCATAAGATTTATCATACTTTTTGATTTACTTAGAAGAACAGCTGAGTGCTTTCTTAATTGAGTAAGAAATGAGTAAGCGTATTTTAGAAATATTAGAAGTTTCTTAAGAGAGCTTTTGTCATTATGAAAAACTTTTTGAGTAAACATCTCTCAACTCAATATTAATACAAGAAATTTCCAGTGTTTCTACTTCCCATATTATATGTACCTGATTGAAATACCACTTCAGGGAATATATGCTGAGGGCCCAAAAACACATAGCAGAATTGGCATTTGCATATCTATGTTCACTGTAGCACTATTTAGTCACAATTACTAGAATCTGGAAACAACCAAGTGTCTGGGAACAGATGACTAGATAAAAAAAAGCTATGGTGCATATATGTCGGGGGCACTGGCCAGCAACCCCTGGCACGAATGAGGGAGACCTAGATCTTGCCTGACTTCATCCCTGCAGAAAAAGGAGAGGGATGGACTTGGGAGAAACTCTGCCCTCCCACTGCTAAGAAAGGAAAGAAAGAAAGATGCCGAAGCAGCAGGGAGTTCTATATAGCAGTAGTCGTTTAACTGAGCACAGTTTAAGCCTTTTATACAATATTTGAGTGGAGTGGATACAAGCACACATCACATGGCATTTGCAAGCTCCTGGGCCATTGCAACAGACAACAATCACAAATTTAGCATTTACAAGGTAGTATTTGCAAGGTTTCCATAATACTGTGGTCAGAGGTCATAAGACCAGGTACATTCTGCCTCACCTTAGCTTAGGATAAGCAGATGTTTTTGGTATAACCTTATGGGCAGGGCCCATTTCTGGGTCCTTCCCTTAGGGCCTTGTGGTGAGAAAGTGCTGGGCCCTAAGGCTAGCAGCTCAGAACCCAACACATCTACACAATGGAATGCTATGTATGTGTTAGGTAAAATGAAGCTATGAATTTAGCTTATAAATGGATGTACATGGAGCATCACGCTGGGTGAAAAGAGTCAAAGGGATAAGGACAGACATATAATAATTACACTCATTTTTGAGTTATAAAAAAGCATAATATGAGACTAATACCAAGGACAATAGAAACAAGGGCCAGGAGGAGTGGTCCATGGTTGGAAGCCTGCCTCACACTCTGGGGAGAAGAAAGTTGGGATAGAGAAGGAACTACTATGATAAAGATGCAAATGATAAGAACTGCATGCTGAAAATAGGTAAAGAAACATTTAGCATCTCAGTCTCTGTATTGCAAACCATACTGCCAAAAGAGGTGAAGGAGGAAGAAGAGAGAGAAACTGGGAACATTGGTGGTGGGAAAGGCATATTAGTAGAGAATGGGCATTGGAACATTGCATTCTTGAAACCCGACACAAATAGCTCTGTAACTGTGTTTCTCATGTTGATTCAATAATAAAAAATATAAATTAAAATATAAAATGCAAGATATGTTGATACTATTTTATACTGCCCCACTTCCTAAAAATTAATGCATTTGGTTCAGATTCCTGCATTACCCAGTATTGAAATGATGTTTTCAATAGAAACATGCTATTTTTGAGTAGTAAACAATTTAATATAGTAAATTTAAAAATAATTCTTCTCCAGTATGTCCTAATTTTATCTTAAAACAATAACATCAACCCAAGGAAATGTCATTTCCAGATCATTTCCTAATCAGCCCAAGGAAATGTCATTTCCAGATATCATACAGTCAACTGTTCTAAAGTTTAGCATTCTTGACACAAGTAAGTCATGTACACTAATAAAATTGATGTTTTCATATTCACTATTCTGCTTCAAGTAGTCTGGGATGACTGGAAAGTAAAAAAAAATAGTGAAAGTTGAAACTGTTATTTCCTTTCAGTTTAAAAACTATTTTGAAGACTGGGGTAAGAGCTGGAGTTTTACTAAATGTGCAAATTTATCTGAAGATTTCAGATAAATTGGGCAGAGGGTACTCTATAAATCTTATTTTGAGATCCATTCAGAACTTCCTCAAACAAATTTTATACTCTGTACATTAAGTGCAATATACTTTTAAGATTCCAGTTTGTCAAGAGATATTGTAAAAGATGGGAGGAGGATGCAACATGAGGAAGATAAAGGTCATTTTATCTTAGAATAGAAAGTTACTCTATTCTCTTGTCTCTGCTCTCATTCCAATCTGGGGACATTTCATAAATTTACCTGAGCAATCCTCCTCGTAATTGTCAAGTTCATACAAATCATTAGTTTGAGAAAGTGCCTTAGCTTAAGGAGACATGGCCACTTAATGCAATGTAATATTATGGGTAGATTCTTAGTAAAGAAATAGGGACCATTGCTAAAACAAAAATATGTATACATAGATAGGAGATATGGCACTTGCCTGTGCAGAAAATCCCAGTTTGATACCAGGCATCACATATCAACCCCCAAACACTACAAGAGAGATCACTGAGCAGGTCATTCCCAGGAGTGATTGCTGAGTTTGACCCCAAAACATAAAAAATGAAGCCATTATAAACGTGCATTAGTAATAATTATTACTGATTTTTATGGTGGAGACTGATTTTTATGTGTGAAACACATTTAATTAGATGCTGATATGAAAAAGTGGGTGAAGGATAGTTAGATATTTCAATTCCATTGCGAAATTAAATTTATTAACCCCAAAACTAAAGTTTGTTCAATGTGAGTGTATATATCACTTGCAAGTACAGACAATGCAAATACTAAAGGGGCTTTAAATCATTGTCCATCCCCATGTCTATCCTCCAAGATTTACAGTCTTTTCTTTCTGCTGTCTCACCTGATGATGTTTCTGTGCTGGGTTCTCCTCTTTCCAGGTCTTGAACCCAAATGTCACTTTGTAAGCCATTTTTTTTCTGTTAATATTTGTTTTTGGTTTGGTTTTTAGGTCACACTGGCAGTTTTCAGGGCTCATTTCTGGCTCTGTGTCAGGGATCATTGGTAGAAGTGCTCAAGGCACCATATATGTTTATGGGAATTGAATCCCAGGGGTCACATGCAAGGCAAGCTCCTTGCCAGCTTTATTGTCTTTCTAGGCCCTCTGATAATATTATTAACACACAAAAATGTTTTTTTTATTTTTGAGCCACACTCGGTGATGTTTAGGTGTTACTCTGGCTCTGTACTCGGGAATTATTTCCGGTGATGGGATCAAACCCATGGTTGACCATGTACAAGTAAAGTGCCTTATCTCTTGTACTATCACTTGAGACCTCTAGACTAAATTATTACTAAGTGTTCTCATCACTGTTGAATGTATAAAAGTCTTTTGTGTTTTCTGTGCACTTAATGACTTCCAGGATCTGGCGCTAGAGTTCATCTGAACATAGTTCTATTATTCCTTATATTTACTAGTCAAAAAGCCAAGTCAGTGGTTTTGAGACTTTATAACAGAACTATGTTCTCCACAAAATAAAAGATATAGAAATTCAAGTTCAAATCAAATTAAGATAATACCATTGGAATGATTGGGTACTGAGATTATCTCTTTGCCCCTCTGTCATAAGACTTATTGGAGGAAAACTGAGAACATGTTTCTCTGAACTCAGAGATCACATCTGGTGGGGCTCAGGGACCATAAGGGATGACAGAGATTCAATCCAGTTTGGCTTAATATACGGCAAGTGCCGTACCTGCTGTATTATCTATCCAGTCACTTTATTTAATTTTTCATTAAGGCACAGTGATTACACAGTTGTTCGTAGTAGAGTTCCAGGCATATAACAGTGATACATTAGGAGCTAAAGAGGAAAGCACCAGGTCTCAGGTAACTAATTCCCACCCATGGAATAGAAAGCCAATCAAAATGTATAAGGGGATACCTGGGGGCAGGATTTGGCAACAAATAAAAGGCAACCCCAGCTCTTCCCCTGAAAAGCGAGGGAGGAGAGAGAGGAGTGAAAAAAAAGAGAGAGGAGGAGGAAGAGACAAGAGAGAGAAGAGAAGAGAAGGAGAGGAGAGGAGAGGGAGAGGAGAGGAGAGGAGAGGAGAGGAGAGGAGAGGAGGAGAGGAGAGGAGAGGAGAGGAGAGAGAGAGAGAGAGGAAAGGAGAGAGGAAAGGAGAGGAGGGGAGGGGAGAGGAGAGGGAGAGAGGAAAGGAGAGGAGGAGGGGAGGGGAGGGGAGAGGAGAGGAGAGAAGGGAGGGGGAGGGAAAAGGAGGAGGAGGGGGAGGAGAGAAGAGGGGAGAGGAGATGAGGAAGTGAAGTGAAGTGAAGTGAAGTGAAGTGAAGTGAAGTGAAGTGAAGTGAAGTGAAGTGAAGTGAAGAAGGGAAGAGCTTTCTCTCACTCTCTGGCCAGCTACTCCCAACCGGATCCCTCTCTGTCTCGTTGGATCGGGTAGGGCGGCATGCTTAGGTACAGGACCCAGTACAGATAGGCCACGGAAGGCCAGGCAAGGGAAGATACAGGTATGGACCAGGCTCAGAGGCCCAGGTTACGGAAGGGCTTGGATAGCCCAATTTCAGGCAGGCACAGATGCCCAGATACAGGGCAAGGTACTGAGCACAGGAGTCTCACCCATGTATACAGGGTAGAGGCTGGAGACTAAGGAAAGCTGGAACCGGACAATAAGGATCACTGGGGTACAGTTGGTAGGCCCTGCAGCAGGCACTGAGAGAGCAGCACAGCAACAGGACCGGGCCATCATTCATGGGATGTGAGCAGACTGCAGACTGCGTGGGACAGGACCTGGAATTCGTTCACGGGTAATGGAGAGGCTAGACATTTGGGCAAGTGACCTGGAGACCTCTGTTACATTAAACTAACTTTCAACCTTCTGAGTTTTGTATGTAATTATTTTATATAATCATCAAGAACCCACTAGCACCGGCGAATCCACTTTCCTGCTAACAACAGGACAGCACTAATCCCACCACCACTAATGTCCCTGATTCCTTCCCACTCCCTTGCCTATTTCCTTCATGGGCACATTTTTAAGTTTGGCTATATGTTAAGGGTTTTCTGCTTACATGTTGTTGACTCTGTATATACACATATACATTTGTATAACTTAACACACCTCTACATCTTTGATATGCCAAATGTATCTACCCCTGCTTCTGTTGCCTCCTGCTGCTCTCTTCTTTCTCCTTTCCACTATTTCTTATCTTCACTGTCATCATCATTTCTCTAATCTAGTATCAAGGAAGTCCACCCATTTGTATTCACTTGGTCTGTTTTTCTATATACCACAGATAAGGGAAACTATCCAGATTTTGTCCTTTAACATCTGATTACTTTACTTAGCATGATATACCTCAGGTCCATCTATCCAAGTTGTAGCTATCATTTCTTACAGCTGCAAAATATTCTTTTGTGTGTCTGTGTCTGTGTGTATGTATGTATGCATGTATATGTGTATGTACATGCATCACATCTTCATTATCCACATATATGTAGTTGGATATCTTGGTTGATTCTTTAGTTACTGTACCAAGTGCCTCAGTGAATTATGGTGTGAATTTGTTTCTTTGGATGAATTTTTTTCCTTAGGAGTAGATTATCGACTAGAAATAAATGACGATCCAGAGTCAGGCACACTGTCTCATCTGCCAAGGCATCGAAAATCAGATGGGCTGGACATGTAATGTGATTTGGAGATGATTGCTGGACTAGAGCCAATACCTACTGGATCCCACGAGACGTCAAAGATCATGTGGCTGCCCACGTACAAGATGGTCAGACTTCTTCATCAAGACACTGAACGGACGGTTTGAGGCTCTTCGTATTCCTGGAGCAAGCAGATGCCATTGGGCCACACTGGCATGTGATAGGGTCAAATGGAAATGTTACTGGCACCTGCTCGAGCAAATTGATGAATAACTGGATGTCAAGTGATCAAGGAGTAGATATTGTGTTGTTGGGCCTTATAACAGCTCTATTATTACTTTTCTAAGAAATCTTCACATTGTTTTACATAAAGCTTAAAGAGGAATAACCACCAGTGCTGGATGAGAGTTCCCTTTTTATCACATTCCTGCCAATACAGAATGTTGCCAGTTTTTATATGTGCCATTCTCACTGGTATGAGAAGGTATTTAATCTTTGTTGTGGTTTGGGTTTCTCTGAAATGTGATGAGCACTTCTTCATGTGCTTTTTAGAAATTCATTTGTCTTCTTCATAGAAGTATCTGTTTTTTTTCTCCATCCATTTTAATAACTTTTTTGTTTCAGTTCTTGGAGTTTGTGGATGTGTTTGTGAGTGTTTCCTATATCTTGTATACTACTCCTTATTTGATGTGTTTAGTGTGATTATTTTCTCTTATTCAGTTGTTAGTTCTTCAGTTTTGGCCCATTATTTGTTTATTTTTATTAAAGAACTTTGATTTACAAAGTTATTGATAGTTATGTATTGGACATATAATATTTCGGCAGTGTTCCCATAACCAGTGTCAACTTCCCTCCACCACTGTTCCCATATTCCCTCCCCCAACCTCCTGCTCTATCTTCACTGTCAACTTGACAGGCACATTACAAAATTTCAGTCATTCATGTTTAGATCTCATGTTTTAAGTTTTGTTCAGTCTGTGTTTTGGATATATGGGCTGTACCACTCACCCATATCACTAGGATAACTGAAACCCAGATGCCGGTTCAATTACTTCCTGATCTCTTTTTCTCTCTTGTTTTCTTTCCTTCTCTTTCTCTTCTATAAACACTGGGGTTAAAGGTGATTGAGGCATCCATCTTTTACTACTGTATATTTCCTTATCCAGTATTCTATATTCCACTGCTAAGTGAGATCTTGCTGTATTTGTCTTTCTTCTTCTGGCTTACTTCACTCAACATGATGTCTTCCAGTTCTAAGTACATTGCAGCAAATTGTATGATTTCATTGCTGTTTGCAGCTGCATAGTACTCCATTGTGTATAGTTCCACATCTTTATAATCCATTTATCTGTTTAAGAGACCTAGGTTTATTCTATATCTTAATAAAATGAACAATGGTGTGCATACCTATTTTTGAGAGAGTTTTTATGTCCTGGGGGTAGATGCCCCATCTTAATACAATGAACATTGATGTGCATACTTGTTTTTGAGAGAGTTTTTATAATCTGGAGGTAAATGCCCCATCTTAAAACAATGAACAATGGTGTGCATACATAGTTTTGAGAGAGTTTTTATGTCCTGAGGGTAGATGCTCCAAATTGGAATTGCTGTGTCATATGGCAGCTCAATTCTGAGCTTACTGAGAGCTCTCCATGTTGTATTCCAATGTGGAAGTACCAAAAACATTCCAATCAACAGTGGATGAGAGTTCTTTCTTGACTATGTCCCCACCAACACAGATGGTTCCCATATTTTGATTTGTGCCATACTTACTGGTCAAGAATGGCATCTCATTGTTGTCTTGATTTGGATATCTCTGATGATATATGAAGCTGAAAAAATTTTCAATGTGCACACTGACCACCTGCCTGTCTTCCTCTGAGATTTGATCATTCATTTCCAATCCCCATTTTTGATAGTGTTTTTGAATGTATTTTTTGATTATTTTTTGTGGGTACTGTATATATCCTGGATATAAATGCTTTATTTGATGTGTTGATAGCAATATTTTCCATTCAAACAAATTAGCCTGTGTTTCTTATGCCATGCAGACTCTCTATAATTTTATGTAGTCTGATGTATTTAGTTTTATTGTGTTGCCTTTACCAGTGGTATCAGATCACTGAAGACAAGTTTGAGGTTCAAATACTGAAGAAGTGTTATGTCTATATTTTCTTGAGTGCCTCTTTTATAGTTTCTGGTTGAATCTTAAGGTCTTTAACTTTCATTGACTTGCGTGAGGTGTAAGATATGGATCCAGTTTTAATTTCTTACATGTAGTTATCCATTTTTCCCAGAATCATTTGTTGAAGAGGCTATATTTACTCAGTTTCATTTTCTCTACTTCCTTATCGAAAATGGATTGCGTATCTATATGGGGTTTTGTCATAGAGCATTGGATTCTAATTCATTGATCAGATAGTCTATCTTTATTCCATTACCATACAGTTTTGATCACTCTTTTTAAATTTATTTATTTATTTACCTATTTATTTATTTGTTTATGTATTTATTGCTCCTGCTGTCTGCTCAGACCTGTGTGAGCTCGCATCATTCTGCTCCTATGCTTTTTATTGCCTTTGCTGGTGACACGCCCTATTACCAGTAACTGAGAGTTCCAGAAGATACAGAGGGAAACTCAGCTTCCAAAAGTCAGACCCCTGATAATATGGAATACTGCTTCTCTAGAGGTGATAATCATTATAACCAAGCTATAAAAGGATTTTACTTCTGTGTTTTAAATTTGGCCCAGGTATGCTGGTCCAGAGACTCTCACACATGGGGCAGAGCTGTTCCTTGCTCTCCCTGTGCACAGCTGTTCATGAGGCAGTCGGGAGGCATGGCGGGTTCTGGCCTTGGCCCACCACCTCGGCAGAGCCTCACAACAAGCCAGACCACCCCCTCCTCACTCCACGGGCGCCGCCATTTTCCACTTTTGGACTTCCCTTTCGTCAGAACTCCACCCAGCAGACCAGCCCATCACAGCCTGGCTCATGGCGGCCGCTGCGCCGCCACGCGGTTCATCAATCAATACTTTATTTGGAGGTGTTTAAAAGAGTTTGCCTCCCGCTCGGCAAGCCTGGCAAGCTTCTCGTGTTGTATATGATATGCCAAATTCCAGTAACAATTATATTAGGTCATCAACCTAATATAATGGTTTGAGGCTCTTTATGTTCCTGTAGCAAGCCGATGTCCCTGGCTCTACTGGCATGAGACAGGACATATGGAGATGTTACTGGTGCCCGCTCTAGCAAATAGATGATCAACGGGAAGATCGTGATCGTGATCGTATTTATTGCTAGAAAAGAGGAGTCACATCCCCTCATTTATTACACTAAAAGCAAGAGATCACAGATGATCAAAGCTAGGGTTTTAGAATCCAGCTAAGAGTGTGCTGCCTCTTCCCAGTCTTCTCCCTCAGGGGCTTGGCTGTATTCTGGACGGAGACATCTCGGCACAGGCTGCAGCCACAGTTCTAGTTACAAGTGAACTGCTGGATGAACTGCTCCAGCTTGTCCTGACTTTCCTGGCTGGCGAATGCAGGGGACAGGTGGAGTATCGGGCCTGTAGGGCCAGGCGTCTGCTGCAGCACCCCCAGATCTCTGAAGGTCCAGATAGCACTGATGGCAAGATTTGGGTCAGCACACTCGAAGAACCCTTCTTCCTGGGCAGTGGCCTTCAGAAACTCGAACAGCTGCTCCACACAGCCAGGCTCAGTGTCAGGCAGCTGCCCCTGATGGAGGAAGGCTGCAACATATGCAAAGGCCTTGAGCAGTGGGCTGAGCAGGCGGCAGAGGAAGAGGAAGAAGTCGGGGCAACAAGACTGCTGGCTGAGCCTGAAGTACTGGCCCTCAGCCTCTTCGAAGTCATCACTGTCACTATCAGTAAAATCCCCACTTGGTTTCCAGAGCAGCTTTGCACTCAAACACTGTCGCCCTGTGTCACAGGCTGGCCGGGAGCCGGAGTCTCCTCAGCAATCAGGAGCCCACACTGGATGAGGCGGTCCAGGACCTCCTGGCGGCCTGCCATAGGAAGACTGGCAGGGCTGCAGCAGCAGCAGCAAGTCCTGTGGCAGCAAGTGCAGCAGCAGCAGGATCTAGCTTTACACAATTTCTAAATTATTTAATAAAATGATTCCCAATTTATTATTTCTCAATACGACTTTGGCTGTTCTTTGTTTCTCTGATTTTATGCAAATTTTATTATTCACTTTTCTAGATCATAGAAGAATGTCTCCTAAATTTGGATGAAGATTGTTTTGAATTTATATATGATAATACTAATTTTGATATACTGATTCTTCAAATCTGTGAGCATGGGATATTTTTCCATTTCCTAAGTTCTCCCACCACTTTCTTAAATGATTTAAAGTTCATGACATAGCTTTCTCGCATCTTTATTAATCTGATTCCTAGATAATTGATGGTTTCGCATACCATTTTAAAGAGACATACTTCTTTTTTGTTTCTTTTTAAATTTTTTTTAATTATGCCACTGTGAGATATACAGTTACAAAAGTGTTCATGTTTGGGTTTCAGTCATACAGTGTTCTAGCATTCATCCCTCCACCAGTGCCTATTTCCTACCATCAGTGTCCCCTGATTCCCTCCCCCAACCTGCATCTATGGCAGGCAATTTTCACTTCTCTCTCTCTCTCTCCCTCCTTCCCTTCTCTTACATATTGTGGTTTTCTTGATCTCTTTCTCCTCTGACCCATTCTTTCTATATAAGAACGTGACTGATTTTTTGTGATTGACTATGTAACAGCTACATTGCTGTATTACATTGTTTTTAAGAACTTGTTTGTGGGCTCTTCTATGTGTATCATATCATCTGCAAATAGTGATAACTTCAGTTCTTCTTTTATAATTTTGATCTCTTTATCAAAATTATAAAATTTTATAACTTTCTATAAAATTTTATATTGCCTGACTGCTGTAGTCAAGACTTCTAATATTATGTTTAATTGAAGTTGAGAGAGTGGTCAATGTTGTCTTGTACCTGATCTCAGAGGGAATTCTTCTGGTTTTTCAACATTAAAGGTGATACTGACTGGCGGCTTTGTATAGTAAGCCATTATTATCTTCAGGAAGTTTCCTTTCACCTTTATTTTGTTGAGGGATTTTTATCATGAGTATACGTTGGTTCTTGTGAAAGGCTTTCTCTGCATCAATTGACATGATCATATGATTTTTATATTTCCTTTTAATGATGTAGTATATTATGTTTATTGATTTGTGTATATTGAACCATCATGCACCCCTAGGATGAATCCCACTTTATTAGGGTTTATGACTCTTTTGATGTGTTGTTGTGTTTGGTTAACTAAGCTTTTGTTTAAGATTTTTGCATTGATATTCATCAGTGAGTTTGGTTTGAATTTCCTTTTTTGAAACTGTCTCTATCTGCTATGGGTATTCATGTATGTTAGCTTCATAGGTGTTAGGAAGGAGTCCTGTGTCTTAGACATTTTGGAAGAGTTTAAGCAGTATAGGCAATAAATCTTTGAAGTTTTAACAGAACTCCGCAGTGAGTGCATTTGAAGCAGGACTTTCATTTTTTGGAGATATTCATAACTACTGTTTCAATTTCCTAATTTGTAATTGCCTGCTTAGAATTTTTTGTTTCCCTCCTCCTCATTTAGCTTTAAGAAATTGCATGAATCTAAGAATAACTCCATTATTTCTAGGTTCCCAGATTAAGAGTGTAAAGTTGTTCATCACCTGTCTTCCTGTTGTTCATCGATTTGCTCAGGTGAACACCAGTAACATCTCCATATGTCCTATTGCAAGCAAGTGCAACCCAAGGGCATCTGCTCACTCCAGGAATACGAAGAGCCTCAAACCATTCCTTCAGGTCATGGGAATGAGGTCTATAATTGTTACTGGTTTTTGGTATATCAAATACAACACGGATAATTTGCCAGACTCTGCCGTGTAGTTGGTACAATCTCAGCAGTAGGCTCTCATGGTGAACTTTTTTGATGAACCTCAACAGGGAGAGATCTACATTTTATTCTCTTAGGTGGAGCTCTGAGGAGCTGTGGAGTCCGGATGCTGAGAATGACTGACCTCATGGTGTGGGAGTCCCCCCTGGCTTCTTGCTAGGCTCACTGGGATGATGGGCCACGGCTAGAACCTGCCTAGAACAGTGTATAAATGTGAAAGATCCTGGGAAGGACCTGGTCCTAATTTCCAGTATTATCTAAGACTGTTGTGTGGCCACTCTGCGGCCACGAGCTGGCACAGCTATGGGTCTGGAGTGTCTCTCTTCTAGGCTTGCTGGTTGTGGTGGTTGAGAGCTTGCAGTCACGGCTTCTGACATGGAGGCCGAGGAATGGGAGGAGGAGCCCAAATTCCTGCTTCAAGTCCAGCCAGTGTGGCGGACTTGTTCATGTGGTAACCTCATTTTACTTTGAATTTCTGAAGGACCCACTTTCTCTGCTTTCATCTCTGAACTGACTTATTTGAACATTTTCTCAATTTTACCTCATAATGCTTATCTATCTTTTTTTTAAGAACCAGTTCCCTGATTTTATTTTTAAAAATTGCTTTCTTGATTTTGATATTGTTGATTTTTGCTCTAGTTTTCATTATTTTTCTCCTTCTGCTACTTTTTGTATTCATTTGTTTTCCTTTTCCAGATTTTTGACATTTATGTTGAAGTTGTTGATTTGAGACTTTAATTTTTTCTTAAAGTAGGCCTGCATTGCTAAGAATTTCCCCCTTTGTACAGCTTTTGTTATATCCCAAAGATTCTGGTAGGTTGTGTCTTCATTCTCATTATTTTCAAGGAATCTTTTTTCCTTTCTTGATTTACTCTTTGATTTGATTATTGTTTTGCAGTGGTTTTTTTCTTCCAAATGTTGGAAATATTCCCCATCTTTTGTTCTGTGATTAACTTCTATGTTCATGACATTATGGTCTAAGAAGGTAGTTTGTATAAGTTCTATATTTGTAAACTTATGTATGTTTGTAAACTTCTATATTTGTAAACTTATGTATGTTTGAGTTATACCTTAATGTGATCTAACTTGGAGAATGGTTCATGTGCATTAGAAAATAATGTATATCCTTGTTTTGGGCGATACAGAACTCTGTATATGTTTAATAATCCCAGCTCATTTAGCTCCTTGTTTAGGACTCCTATCTCTTAACTGATATTTTGTCTAGTTAATCTGTCCTGTTGGGAAATTGGTTTGTAGAAGTCTCCCACTACTATTGTGTTTCCATCAATGTGTTTATGTTTGTGAGCAGAATCTTTATGAATTTTGCTGAGCCTTCATTTGGTACATATGTGTTGATGAGAGTTAGCATTTCTTGATCTATTGTTCTCTTGACCAATAAGTAGTGTCTATCATTGTCTCTACTTTCCTTATACTGAATGGAATTTCGTCTGATGTAAATATTGTCCTAGCTTTGTTGCTGTTGCTGTTATCTTCCATTGACTGGTACGGTTGTTTTCCATCATTTTATCATAACTCATTATACTTTGAGTTTTGTTGTGTTTCCTTTAGGCAGAAAATGGGTGCATTTTATTTTCTGATCCATCCAGCTACTTTTTGTATTTTTATAGTGGAGTTTAATCCATTGACATTCATGAAGAGCTGTCTTTCCATTGTGTGCGTGTATGTTCTGTGTGTGTTGAGAGAGATCCATTTGTTTTTCAAGTGTCCATTTTTTTATAAGTGGTTGTTCGGTATTTCTTGTAGTTTAGTTGCTGCAAATGCTGCCAGCTCTTGTTTGCCTGAAAGGTTCTTATCCTTACCGCATGTATAAATGATAGCTTTGCAGTGTAATGAACTTTAGGCTGGAAATTTTTTAGTTAGCATTTTAGATATGCCTTTCCCTTCCTTCCTGTCAAGTAGTTGTTGTATGAAAAGTTGTTGTGATTCTTATGTTGTTTTCCTTTTAATTTGATGGTTTTGCTTTCTGATTTTAAAAATCTTGGTCTTTTGATTTTATCATTTTGATTATTATGTGTCTGCTATTCTTTATTTAGTCTATTTTATTTGGTACTCTTTGGAGCTCTTTGATCTGTGAAAGAGCCTCTTTGACAATATCAGGAAAGTTTTCAGTTATTATTTCTTTGATTAGCTGTTCATTATTAGTAATGGCTAGAATTTTATCTTTGATCACAGACAGGGTTTCTGCATGTTGAGTTCTGTTGCTGTGATTTGCTATTGCATTTAACTCCTAAATTCCATTTGTATGAACTCTTTAATATCATGCATCTGTTCATCTTTAATTTGATTAAATATTCTTTCCAGTGATTGCTGTAGTCCCATGACCATTGTATGGAGCATTGATTTGAGTTCCTTATCAACAAGGCTTGAAAGTTTATTTGAGCTTAATGATTTTCTAGGACTTCTGACCTTGTCTGCCAGAGCAGGCAAAATCTTTGATTTCACCATAGTTCATAAAGATTTGTGGGTGCTAAGATTTGAGTTTAAGACGGCAGTTATGTAAGTTCTAAACTAATTTGTTATTTTTCAGAAAGCAGTATTATTCATAATTTATTAGTTTATAACATTGTCAGTGACCTTAGGATGCTATTTCTCTGGTCATGCAGTTCAGATCTAATATATCCTTTTATATAGAAGGGAATTTTTTAGTAAATATATAAGATCCAAGAATTTTTTTAGGAAATATATAAGATCCAAGAACACTTGGAATTGGTGGAGATATTGGGGTGATGTCACAAGGATGCATTAGTGTGAACATGGGTTTGGGTTACAGAGGGTATTGCGATGGGCTTCCTCAGTGCAGGGGACCCATGCAGGGGCTGCAGATGGGGAAGGACTCACAGATGGTACAGAAATTGGGGGGGAAGACTCTAACCTACATTTTAATTTAGCATGCAGAAACTTTTAAATTTGATGTTCGTTTCTTGTTTATTTTTTACTCTGCCACTATTGCCAAAGGAATCACATAAGTGAAAACATCTTTGATGTTTGACATAATTTTCTTTAAAGTATTTTTTGGATTCTGGTCTGATCTCAAAAATATTGATCCACTTTGAGCTGAATTTTTATCTTGTAAGCAGAACATATATGGATTGGATTTCCTGATCTACCTGGTCACTCAACATTTTTTGATAGGATAGTTTAATACATTGATAATCAGGGAAACTATTGGTATAAATAAGCTTTAATTATTTTTCAATCATGAGTTTATTTTTAGACTTTTCTGGAGTAAAGATCTTGAGTATTTGTTTCAGGACTGAATTAAAAATAGCAATTGTCTCAAACTCTCATTTGTCTGATAATCTTTTTATCCATCCCTCAAATACATATGATAACTTTAGGGTAAATGATTTTATGTTGATTGCATTTCCTCTATGGTGTATTTTGAATATTGAATATATCACTCCAATTTCTTTTTTCTTATATGGTTTCATTTGAGAGATTTTTCTGTAAATTTGTTGTTCTTTCCCTTATACTTTTTCTCTTGGCACTTTATATATGTTTCTCTGGTTCTTTCCATTTTTAGTACAATGTATCTTGGGTCTGTTATATTTGCAATATTTTGTTTGGTACCCTTTGGGTCCCTTGAAGCTCTTCGCTGTTCCTTCCAATGATGGAATTTTTCAGCTGTTTCCTTTTATATTAGTCTTTTATTTCTCTTCTATTTTCCTGTGACTCAAAGATTGTTCTTCTTATCCATCAAATATTTTGTTATCTATTAAATATTTTATATTTTCATTCATTTTATAAGTTGCTATTCTATTTTCTGATTTTTTGGAGGGGGTGGTTCTGTGTTTTATTGTTACAAACTCCTTAATTTTGAATACCTTGCATGAATTTTATTCTTCCTCTTTCAATTCCATTTCAATGTATTCTTTAATATTTTTTATCAGTTTTTCTTCTGGTTGACTGAATTTCTCTTCCAGACATTTTATTTCCTGTACTTTTGTGAAGACTTTTCTGAGGTCTTTTTCTAATGGCATCAGACTTTTGATGGGGTTGAGGTCTACCCTGTACGTCTGTCTCCGTATGCCATAAAAGCTTAATTTTTAAAAATATTTAGTTGTTTTGCATCTATGTTATAACTATAGAGCTGGACTAGAGATTTTGGGGTCTGTATACTCTGGAAGTTTCTGGATTGGAGGAGCTGGGGAAGGGTTTCTCTAGAGTGTAGGAACCGATGGATGTGTTGCAGAGGTCTTAGACTGCTGCAGACAGTCAGGGAAGGGCATGGAATCAGGGAGCATAGGTGGTGGGAAATAGGCACAGGTGGAGGGATGGGTGTTGGAACACTGCATGACATGAACTTCTTTGTAATTGTATATTTCAGAGTGCTATAATAAAAAAAATTTTAAAAAGAAAGCAATCATCAGAAAAAGTAACTTCACCCCTCCCCCCAAGGCAACACAGCCCTCTATATCAAAAAATCTCTCTCAAACACGATGGACTAAACTCTTCTATCAAAAGGAAGAGAGTGGCCAGCTGGATCAGCAAAGAAAATCCGTCTATCTGCTGCTTACAGGAAGCATATCTAAACTCACAGGATAAACACAGACTCAATATGAAAAGATGGAAAAAATCATACAAGCCACTGGTCTTTAGAAAAAGATCTGGGACAACCATATGTATACCAAATTGCATTCAGCATATAGGGAGTAATATGATACAGGAACTGACACTAATTGGTTAAATAAACAATAGATAAAGAAATAATAACTCCCTTTTTAGGAGGATTGGGTTTTTTTGGGGGCACACCTAGTAGTGCTCAGGGCATACCTCTGGCTCTTGCTTAGGGATCACTCCTAGAGGGTTTAGGAGACCATATGGGGACACTGGGAGGAACAAGGGTTGACCGAGTGCAAGGCAAACACTCCACACTCTGTACTATCACTCTGGTCCCAAGAAGCAATCATTCTTATCAGCATTTATGTACCAAATGAAGGTTCAGAAAAATTCATAAAGCTTCTTGCTCACAAACCCAAAGCAAACACTTTGATGGAAAGTGGGAAACTTCAAAACTACACTATCATCACTAGATAGATAATGGGTAGAATATTAGTAAGGATAGAAGAACCTTAAATGAGGAGCTAGAAGAAAGGGGATTAATGGACAAATGCATAGCCCTCCACCTTCCAAAAGTTGAATCCATGGTCTTCTCTAATGCACATGGAATATTCTCCAGGAGAGGTCACATACTGGGGTGTAATTCAAACATATGTAAATTTACTAATATAGAAATCTTACAAACTTCCTTCTCAGACCACAATACCATGAAAATAGAAATTATAGGTGCAGGGTGGAGTCTCTGCCTGCTCACCCAATACCAGGCTGATGGGGCGTCTTGGGGTGGGGGCAGATTTTGCTCCTTGGGCCACCCCCTTCCAGGTTCCCAGAAGCCAGAATAACTCACGCAGCATAACCCAGTCATCCTCAAGGTCCTGACTCCACAGCTTGACACAGCCCGATCCCCATACCAGACGATATCTCAAAACCTGGTATACCACAAACATGTGGGAGTCAGAGGCTAGGTAAGACAGAGAAGGGAACAGTGTGCTAATAATCTTTGAAAATGATAATACCATCAAGAACTGAGCATTGAATATAGGCAAGAAGATACACATGATAACCTTTAAATGTATGTATTGCAAGACATACAAAACCTGAGCTGCGTAGGAGGAAGAGAGCAGCATGGAATGCTTTAAAAAGCATTGAAGAAATAGCTAAAAAGACAAAGAACCTTCAGGTCCAGGCACATCTCTTCAACTCCACCATTCTCCCTGCACTAACATATGCCTCAGAGACCTGGACCTTACAAAAGCAGGATGAGAATGCTATTCGGGTCTCCCACAGAGGAATCGTAAGAGCTATGCTTGGAATATCATGCCTCACTCAAGTGAAAGAAGGAATCTGGAGCTCCGACCTTCGTCGCTGTTCCAGAGTCAGGGACGCTGTCTCGTTTGCCAAGGCATCGAAAATCAGATGGGCTGGACATGTAATGCAATTTGGAGACTAGAGCCGTTACCGACTGGATCCCACAGGATGTCAAAAAGATCACGTGGCCACCCACCTACAAGATGGTCAGACTTCTTCGTCAAGACCCTGAACGAACGGTTTGAGGCTCTTCATATTCCTGAAGCAGCCAGATGCCATTGGGCTACACTGGCACATGATAGGGTCAAATGGAAATGTTACTGGCACCCACTGAGCAAATCAATGAATAATGGTATGTCAAGTGATGTCAAATAGTGATTGCAAGAAACAGTGTGTAAGAGAAGGAAGCGAGAAAGGGAGATAAAGAGAAAGAGAGAAAAGAGATAAACTTGGATTTATCTTGAAAAGAGAAAAGAGGTAAACTTTCCATAACTTGGATTTGATACCAGGAAAACCGTATAGTCCCCTGAGTCTGACATGAGTGATCCCAGAGCACTCAGCCAGGAAGAAGCTCTGAGAACCTGATGTGGTCAAAAGCCAAACCAAACCAACCAAACAAACAACAAAGACAAAAAACAAATAAACCCCAACCGGAAGGTATTCCCTCTGAGATGAGGTAATGGCAAGGATATACACCATCTCTACTTTTATTCAGTGTTATATTAGAGGTCTTAGATACAGAAATAAGACCAGAAAAACAAAAGAGATCCAAATTATAAAAAGATGTCAAGCTATTACTGTTTGCAGATGACATGATAATATACATAGAAGATACTAAAAATGTCCACAAAAATACACGTGGAAACAATAAACTAATATATCAATCTTTTACAAACACATTACACAAAATAGTTGCATTCTTATAGGTAAATAATAAATAAAAACTAGATCAGAGTCTATTCCTTTCAAAATAGTGTTCGAAAGCATCAAATCTCTAGGAATAAACTTTACAAAAGATGTGTGAGAGCTATACTATAAAAAACATTAAATCACTTTAGAAAGAGGTAGGAGACCTTCCAAAATGGGATAACATTTCATTCTCATGGTTTAGAATGATTGATATTGTCAAAACAGTATTATATCTAAATTATGACATAGAGTCAATGCAATCCCCATTTAAATTCAGACATTATTGCAGATTAGAACATTCTGTAACAAAGTTTGTTTTGAAAAAGAAAAGAGCCTGAAGAGCCAAAGCCATATTAAAAATAAGAACCTGGGTGGTATTTTATAACCTATCTTTAGATTATGCCCCTAAACATATAGTAATCCAAACAGCATGTTATTGGAATAAGGAATAGGCTTTCTGAACAACGGACCAAAGTCAAATAACCAAGGAAAAATCCCCAAATCTATATCAGCTAATTTCCCACAAGGAATCTGAGAATATTAAATGAAATAAAGATGTCCTCTTGATCATATGGTGCTGGGGAAAGTGGACCACCCATATAAACATTTAAGCAATGTCCATATCTCACACCTTAAACAAAAATCAATTCAAATGAACCAAAGACCATGTCATAAGACCATAATATATAAAGTAAATTGAAGAAAATATAGTCAGAACAATTCAAGATTTAGATCCCAATGGGGTCTTCAGTGATTTGATCCTTTGGCAAAGGAAACAGAATGAAAAATAAGCAAGTGGATTAAATCAAATTAAGGGAGTTTCTACACAGCAAAGGAAATATGGACTAAAACTAAAAGACCCTTAACTGAATGGGATAAAATATTTGCACTCAACACATTAGATAAAGGGTCGATATCCAGGATATGTAAAGTACTCAAATAGTTAAACAAAAAAATTCAGAAACTGCTGGATTCCCTTAGTCCAAAGCCCTCTGTCTCCTACTTGTCAGCCCTGGGTTTTATATTATAAATGAAAGGTTGCTTCTCTCTTTCCTGTATGTCCTTTACATATTCTTATGCTAGTAAAAAGGCTTTTACATAGACACTGGAAGACAGTAAGGCTATGCATTTGTGATATAGGAGTTCATTAACTCTGAATTAGTTACTCCTGGGTATTCATCATATTTCCTAACTTAAAATCTTAGTTGCCCTTAAATTGATTCTAGTTTCTTATACCCCCAAAAGGAGGGTCCCATCGAGGGACTGGATGAACCCAGGGCAAGCTGTGAGTAAGCTACCCTAGCCTCTACATGGGACGGACCTAATGTACTGAGCAATATTATAAGTTAAGAGTAAGGTCATAGAGCAAATCCTATTATGACCAAAAAGATTAAGCAATAGATCAAAAAGAACCCTTGAGTATTAGGAATAAAATAACTCGGAGAAAGGAATGTAGTCTGATTTATATGGCAAGATGTCCCCAGGAATGGTCACCATATAAATTTAATCCTGGGTGAAGATAAATGTATATCTCTCTTACTGTGTTTATACAAAATGACTAGAAATATTATTAAGATTGCTTGACAGCTAAGGAAAGGAGAAAACAACATGCCAGGGTTTCACCATTGTCTTGGGTGAGCCTATAACCCCTGTACAAGATCTGTCTCTGGGGGAGATCCTTGATAGGTAGAACTTTGTCTTATCTCATCTTTTCAGGATTAAGGTAAATTAACTCTTGTGACTCCCTTCTCCCAAAACTTTTTTTAAAGTATATATCTCTAGCAGACTTGACTTAGTGGTGTGAGTGGAGTTAGGTGGACTGAGGTAGAGTGAGGAGTGAGGAGAGATTAAAGGAAAGAGCTTTTAAACTTTCAAGGCTGTGGTCTTGTTCCTCTGTCCATCAGTGGTGGGGAGGATGATCGTTAGCCCTGGGGACCTGATGAACCTCAATATCTGTTGGGGACCCCACTAAGTCTCAATAAGAAACTCATAAAATGGGAAGAGAAAATGATTATGCACTGTAGCTGGCCTACAGCTACTGAGCCCTGGGAATGTCAGACGGTTTTCTGGCACTTAGGGCAACAAATGTTCACAGGTTCTCACGCATGGCACATGAGCCAAAGACTCATAGACATATGACTAGGTTTATTAGAAGAGGAAAATAGTTGTAAAGGAGCTGTAAAGGATGCATTACATGCAGATCATGAGATGGGAAAAGGAAGGTGAGTTATGTTGTTACATGGTCTACATGGGGTGGAGTGTCATGAAGTGTCACAAGATTTCTATGAGCTAATGTAGAGGTGGAGCAAAAGCTTAATGGATACTACAGGAGCAGGTTCTCTCTAATCTCAAACTCAGGCCACAATCAGTTGCAGAACTGCTGAACTGTGCTAATCATTGGACAATGCCAATTCCTCAGGCATAAAATCACCCTCATTAAGACTGGGCTTCAGGCTTTTCAACACAAGCCCAGGAAGTCCATTTATATGGACATCTTGCCATATAAATCAGACCAAATAGATGGTCAGGAAGCTGCACCAGGAAGAACTCCAACAGGCATTCTTCTGAAGAAACCAGATAGATGGCCATTAGGCACAGAAAAAGTGATCATCATCCTTACTTTGGGGGGACAATACAAGTTAATACTACAATGAGCTATGATTTCACACCCCTGAGAATGGCAAATATCAAGAACACTGGGAACAATCTGTTGACAGGGATGTAACTTAAAAGGTACTCTGATCCACTGCTAGTAGAACTATCATCTGGTTTACCACCTATGGAAAATAGTATTAAGATTTCTCAGTAAAGTAATAATTGAGCAGCAATTCCACTCTGGGTATCAATCCACAGGACAAAAATCCATTTATTCAATGAACACATGCACAGCATTATTTACTGTAGAACTTAATAGAGTATGTAGGAACAGAATCAACTTAGGTGTCCAATGATACGTGAGTGGATCATGAATTTGTAATATATGTACACAATGGAAACCTGTGGTACTACAAGGAAAGATAAAATTGCACAATTTTCTGCAACTTTGTTGGACCTGAAGCAGTCATGTTAAGTGAAGTAAGCATGAAGGACAAACACAAAATAAGATCACTTATATAGATAACTGAAAACCAAATGCAATATAGTAAATTGGGGAGGCCTTATCAGCCTTGACCCCAGAAAGAGGAGAAAACAAAGAAGGAAAGAAATCAAGGGGGAAGGAAGAAGAGGCATATGGGAAATAAAGAGGAAGCAGAGATCAAGGGTCTCAGGGACATCAGTGGGGTATAGGAGCAGTACAGCTGTATATCCAAACCACATAGTCAATAATGAGGAAAGCATGAGGTCCAAACTACAACAACCAAAATTAAAATAGTGTCTGTCAAAGAGGCAGCCTGGGGAATAGGGGTGAAAGCAAACCTGGGTACAATGGTGGAGTGAAGTTGACACTGGTGGGAGGATGGGTACTGGAACATTGTATGCCTAAAACTCGACTATAAATAAAATTGATGGTGGGATATTATATGTCTAAAGCTCAACTATAAATTAGAAGATAAATAGAAGGTTAGAATGAATCTTATTGAAGCACATGATTTACAATACTGTGTTCGAGCACCAGAACAAGGGTGTGTGCACCACAAAGAGAGGAGAACAGAGGCAATCCATAAAGGATGCTGTTTCCTCCAGAGGCCAGAAAAGTCTCTGCTAAGTGAAGATAATGAAGTCATGAAATTTGCTTCTACATGGATGGACATGGAGAGTATCATGTTCAGTGAAATGAGTCAGAGGGAGAGGAACAGATATAGAATGATCCACACTGTGGGGCTGGAGCGATAGCACAGCAGGGAGGGCATTTGCTTTGCAAGTGGCCAACCCGGGTTTGATCCCTGGCATCCATATGGTCCCCCAGCACTGTGAAGAGTAATTCTTGAGTGAACAGCCAGGAAAAACACCTGAGCTTTCCTGGGTGTTATCCATATAGTTAAAAAAAAGAAGAGTTGGTAGGAAAAATTAATGTCACGTATTTATTTCATAGAACCTTGGAAGGAATTGCATGGTAATATGCTGAGCAAAATTAGTTGAGAGGAAACAAAGGAACCTAAGTGGAAGGAAGGAATGGGAGGAGGAAAGAAAGAAGGAAGGGAAGGAAGAGAAAGAAGGGAGGATGGAAGGAAGGGAGATACATAATTACAAAGCTGTTCATGAGAGGGTTTTAGTCATTCAGTGTTCCAACATCCACCCCTCAACCAATATACATTTCCCACCACCAATGTACCGATTTTTAAATGATTATTGGTCATACATGTTTTTATGGAAGTGTCTATTTATCTATTGTCCCCATTTTGATGAGACTATTCTTATATTTTTTACTTGATCAGCACTGTGAATACGTTATAGATTTTGAATATTAGTCCTCTATTTGAAGGATTATGTGTGAACACTTTATCCCAGTGACTTGGGTGTCTATTTTAGTAAGTTTCTTCTGCATGCAGAAAATTTACAATCCATTTAGTCAATACTATATGTTTTTTTCTGTTTTGCTTTTGTTTTTAACTTGACAAGTGGAATCAGGTCGCTGAACACATGTTTTATATCTAGAGCTTGGAGATTTTTCCCTATGTTTTCCTCAATGTATTTTATAATTTCTGGTTTAATCTTTAGGTGTTCTATCCACTTTGTTAAATTTTATGTGCAGTGTGAGATAAGCATTACTTTCATTACTTTACAAGTTGCTATCTTAATTTTTTCTTAGAATTTAGTCACTACTAAATTCTTGTCTGAGGAAGGAGATGAGAATGCTTCTAGCCTGACAGCAGTCTGCCCACCCCCCCGGATAAATCCAGAGCCATGGCAGAGCCTGGTAAGCTACCTGTGGTGTATTCAATATGCCAAAAACAGTAACAATAATGGACCCCATTCCAACGAATGGAGACATTACTGGTGCCTGCCCAAGCAAATTGATGAACAACGGAAGACAAGTTAATACAAGTGATACAAGCACTACAACTCTGAAAAATTAATTGATAAAAATTCATTCTTATAACATGGGAAGAATAGAAAGGAGACGTCAGCTTATTTATACACCAACTTAAGTTTGAACCAGATTGCTTGTATTCAACTAAAATACAATTGGCCATTGGTTCTATTTTATGTAGGAAAACCTTATCATTATCAGCCATTTTAGTTACTGTTAAAGCCAATTTCACATTTTAAATAAGAAAAAATATATATGAATAATTATATATGTACTTTTCAACATAATTGCTAAAATGAAATGAGAACATAAATATTAGTTGTTTATCAAGTAATTGAAGAGCATTCCAAGATGAAATAAACCAAAGTAGCAAAATAAAGCAGAATAACTTAAATTATTTCGTGTAGTGACTATGATAAAAAATTATACTAAGACTTACCAAACACCTTATATTGAGATTTTTCTAAGCAATCCAGATCACATTTACTACATGCTCTCGGTATATTTTAATTTCCTTGACAAAGTTTACATAGAAAATATTCCTGAAGTTAGGGATATGTTCATTTTTGGAAGTTTGTGTCTATAAGAAAATTGTCATGGTGTACACTTACACAATAGTGACCTCTGCACACTGTCAGTTGAATGTAAATAACATTCAGCTGTGATCACAAGAAGAAATTTGGAGTCTTATAGGAAGCAGTTAAAAAGAGCAAGAAGGAAAACAAACATATGCCATCTATTCACATACATTAAGCCAACTCAAAATTTCTAATTTTCATATGGTAATATCAAAAGTGAAATGATGAAAGCACTGGGGCAAGATAGGTAAAAAGACATTCGTAACCATCTGTCAATCTATAACTATTTCAAAGTAAATGAATAAGCTAAAACTCAGATACATCAAAAAATAAAGAAATGAAAGAAAAAAGAATCAGGAAACTGCACACCAGGTGTGTTCATGCGGCAGGCAGACCCAGAGGCACTCCGTTCCAGGATAAAGGGCTGAAACTTTGAGAAGGGGACCAAGCCACACCCAGCTTCTTTGGATCTTCCACTGGACTACCTCCACCCCGACCCCTTGACTCCGGAAACACCCACTGACACCGCAAAAATTCAAAACTGCGCACGCTAGTGAGTCTGCACGAAGTAATATCTATCTACCTAAGGTACCATTTAGCATTTGCCCCTACAGAAGACATTAACAGTAGCAGAATAATAGTCGGAGACTTCAACACTGCCTTATCAACTATGGATAGATCGAGGAGACTGAAACTCACCAGGGAAATACTGGACCTGAAGGAAGAAATGGAAGAAAGAGAGCTGGTTGATATGTACAGATCTTTTCATCCCAAAAAAGCTGAATACACATATTTTTCCAGTGCACATGGAACATTCTCCAAGATAGACCATATACTGAGCCACAAAGCATACCTCAACAAAATAAAAAGATAGAAATTGTGTCAACCATCTTTTCAGATCATGGTGCACTGAAAATAGTAGTGAACAATACACAGAAGCAGGGAGTCAAAGCAAACACCTGGAAACTGAACAGTTCACTGCTGAACAACAAATGGGTCATAGAAGGAATCAAACAGGAAATCCAAAGATACCTAGAAACAAATGACAATGAAGACACCAACTATCAGAACTTGAGGGACACAGCAAAAACTGTGTTAAGAGGAAAGTTCATAGCTCCACAAGCATTCATAGGGATTGAAGAAAGGGCCCACATAACTAACCTGATCTCACAGCTGAAAATATTAGAAAAAGACCAACAAAAAGAAGCCCAACCCAGACAGAAGGAAGGAAATAATAAAACTTAGGGAGAAAATCAACAAGCTGGAAACAAAAAAAAAAAAATCCTAAAGTTTAATGAAACCAAGAGCTGGTTCTTTGAAAAAATTAAACAAGATAGACAAGCCACTGGCAAGATTTGTAATGACAGGGAAAGAGAGAACCCAAATAAACAGAATCAGAAATGAAAATGGTGACATCACAACAGAAAAGACAGAAATCCAAAAGATCATCAGAGATTACTTTGAGAGCCTATATGCCATGAAACATGAGACCCTAGAAGAGAAGGATAAATTCCTGAAGTCCTATAACCTCCCACAATTGAAACAATACCTGAATAAGACTTCCACATGGAGGAAATTGAAACAGTAATTGAAAGTCTGCCCAAACACAAAAGCCCAGATTCAGATGGGTTCACTAGCGAATACTACCAAACCTTTAAGGAGGACCTACTGCCTGTCCTGTTCAACTCTTCCAGGAAATAGAAGAAACAGAAACACTCCCAAACAGCTTCTACAAGGCACATATCACCCTGATACCCAAAGCAGAGAGAGACAACACAAAGAATAAAAATTACAAATCAATCTCCTTGATGAACACAGATGCTAAGATCTTCAACAAAATACTAGCAAACAGAATCCAAAGACTCATCAAAAGATCATAATCATGACCAAGTAGGATTCTTCCTGGGAATGCAAGGATGTTTCAACATTCAGAAATCAATCAACATAATACATCATATCAATAAGAGAAAAAATAAAAACCATATGATCCTAGCAATACATGCAGAAAAAGCACTTGACAAGATCCATCACCCATTCATGATTAAAACCCTAAAGAAAATGGGAATTGAAGGAAGCTCCTCCAGATAGTCAAAGCTATCTACCAAAAGCCCATAGCGAGTATCATTCTCAATGGGGAAAAATTTAAAGCCTTCCCCTTAAGATCAGTAACACAACAAGGTTGCCCTCTCTCACCTCTTTTATTCAATATAGTACTGGAAGTACTCGCCATAGCAGTACTACACCATAGCCAAGTATGGAAGTACTTGCCATAGTAGTTAGGCAAGGAAGAAATCAAGCTATCATTATTTGAAGATGACATGATATTATACCTAGAGAACCCTAAACTCTCAACCCAAAATCTCTTAGAAACAATAGACATGTATAGTAAAGTGGCAGGGTACAAAATCAATACCCAAAAGTCAGTGGCTTTCCTATATACAAATAACAAAAGAGAAGAAAGGGGTATTAAGAAATTGATTCCATTCACAATTGTACCACAGAAAATCAAATACCTAAAATCAGCTTAATCAAGTGTGTAAAGGACCTATACAAAGAGAACTACAGGACACTGCTTCAAGAAATAAAGAAGACACGAGGAAATGGAAACACATTCCCTGCTCATGGATGGGGGAGAATTAACATTGTCAAGATGCTAATACTCTCTAGAGCTTTGTACAGATTCAATGCAGTCCCTAAAAGGATAGCCATGACATTCTTTAAAGAAATTGACCAAACACTCCTGAAATTTGTATGGAATCATAAACCCCCACGGATAGATAAAGCAATTCTTGGGAAAAAAGAAGATGGGAGGCATCACCTTTCCCAACCTCAAACTGTACTACATAGCAGCAGTAATTAAAACAGCATGGTACTGGAATAAAGACAGACCTGTGTACCAGTGGAATAGAGTTGAGTATCCTGACACCCACCCTCAAAGACATGATCAGTTAATCTTTGATAAAGGTGCAAAGAGTCCAAACTGGAGTAAGGAAAGCCTCTTCAACAAGTGGTGCTGGGAAAACTGGACAGCTACATGTATAAAAATTAATTTGGACCTGTGTCTAACACCTTGCACAAAAATCATATAAAAATGGATTAAAGATCTCAATATCAGACCTGAATCCATAAAGTACATTGAAGAAATCATAGAAAAACCCTCCACGACATTGAAGCTAAAGACATCTTCAAAGGTGAAACACCATTAACAAAGCAACTAAAAGAAAAGATAAACATATGGGACTACATGAAACTAAAGAGCTTCTGCACCTCTAAAGAAACAGTGACTGAGATAGAAAGACAGTCCACAGAATGGGAAAGAATATTCACACAATACCCATCTGATAAGCGGTTAATATCCAGGATATATCAGGCACTGGTACAGCTACATAAGAATAAAACAGCCAACCCCATTAAAAAATGGGGATAAATTCGAATGGCCAAAAGGCACATGAAAAAATGCTCATCATCATTAATCATCAGAGAGATGCAAATGAAAACAGTGAAATATCACCTCACACCACAGAGACTGGCCCATATTTAAAAGGGGTGAAAGCAACAAGTGCTGGCATGGATGCGGGGAAAAGGGGACTCTCATACATTGTTGGTGGGTATGTCGACTTGTACAACCTTTCTGGAAAACAATATGGAGATTCCTCCAAAGACTAGAAATTGAGCTCCCTTTTGACCCAGCCATACCACTCCTGGGAATATACCCTGGGAAGCCAAAAACACACAGCGGAAACACCATCTGCACTTTTATTTTCATAGCAGCACTATTCTCAATAGCCAGAACCTGGAAACAACCAGTGTCCCCGAGAAGTAATGACTGGATAAAGAAACGGTGGTACATCTACACAATGGAATACTATGCAGCTGTTAGGAAAATGAAATTATGAAATTTGCCTATAAATGGATGGACATGGAAAGGATCATGTTGAGTGAAATTAGTCAGAAGGAAAGAGAGAGACATAGAATGACTGCATTTATTTGCATGACATAAATATATCAGGTGGTCTTACCAAAAGTGGAAATTACCGCAAACATGTGGGAGTCAGAGGTTAGATAAGACAGAGAAGGGAACATGTGTGAATAAATGTCGAAAGGGTTAATACCAACCTAGAACTGAGCATTAAATACAGGCAAAAACGCACATGATGGCTTCTAAGTGTATGTAGTGCAACCCACAATGTGTAAGAGAAGAAAAGGGAGAGAGGGAGAGAGAAAAGAGATAAAGAACTTGCCATTTAGGCAGGCTATGGGAGGTGGGAGGGAATTGGGGACATTGGTGGTGGGAAATGGGCACTGGTGGAGGGCGGGTGCTGGTGACACTATGTGACCGAAACCTCCAAACATGAACAACGTTATAATTTTATATCTCATGGTGGTATAATAAAATATTTAATTAAAAAAAGAATCGGGAAACAAATAATTGAAAATAACTAATTTTAAAGTAGAACTTAAAAAAGTAGGAATAGATTATAACATTTTGAGTGCGTTTTTGTGTTATCAAGATAAAATTAACACACTGAATGCAAGTGCCAGGAAAGGGAAGTGAACTATGTTTAGCAATCGATGAGAGATTTTCACTCACATAGTTATTTTCAAAGGGACAGTACATAAGGCTAAAAAGTTTAAAAAAAATAAGATACTCTTGGTCTTCCCCATGCTAGGCTGAACACAGTGGTACCTCGGAGGTGGATGAGTTTCGAAAGACCCATCCCAACACAGACATGGTAACTGAAAAACTTTCACACCTCACAATTCCTGTCATGCCCAAGGCTGGACTCCACTGCTTGGATGAGCCCTACTCATGAGAGAATTCATTGAAAATCTTAGGTATGCTGCTGAACTCTCCAGGTTTTCGTAGAGTTCTAAATGGGCTTTCTTTCTCCCATATTCCTGTGCTCCAGAAGGCCCAGAGGTTGTGCCCATGAACTGCCTCAGGCACCAAGAAATATCATCACAGATTATGGTTCAAAAATTCAGTTATAATCTCTGGAAATCCTGTGTCTTCATGGCCATGTGACATCTCAAGCTTTAGTATACCAGTAAACCAGTATTGCATCACATTTTATAGATATAAGACACCCAAAGACAAAACGTGTAGTCACAATGCCTGTTCTGTCACAACATATCAGTAATTTCTTATACAAAAGCTGAATTGTTCAATGGTCCAATTGTTCTACATGGAGATTCAACAATCCTCATTAACTTTCTTCTAGGAAAATATTTCTTGGCCATCTATCAGCAAATAGCTATAACTAACAATACTAAATAAATACAGAGTGTGTAGGACAGTCTCTAGCAGCAGTAGGGAAAATTTGAAATAATTGTTGCCCATAGTTGCAATGGTGGTGGGTTTGGGATTGAATATTGAGCATGTGTAAGAAGTTAATATGAACGCCTGTGTTTAAATAAAATGAGTAGAATCCACTTTGCTTAATAAGTTCAGTAAGTGAAAGCAATTACACAGATGGTCCAATTTTCATGTAACAACCTAGTAAAAAAGTCATGATTTTAACAATAACATTCAGAGTTATATTTTGTAATAAGCAATATAATTATTGTGTGCTAAGGGAACAGGCATGGGATGGGGGGAGTGAATGGGAAGTGATGGTTTTTAGTGGTGATAAGGGCACACTTGTGGTGGGACTGGTGTTGGAATATTGAATACTTGAAACAAATGTACTATGACCAATTTTGTAAAACATGGTGTTTAAATAAAATTAATAAAAATAAAGATTAAGAAAATATCACAGACATGTTGTTATGCAACAGAGACATCAATGGTAGGCTAATATAGAATCTTCCTATCTGGTAAGGGAAAAATAATAGATAATCTTGAGCTATGACCTTTCTTATTTCCATCTGAGTGTTTTCTTTCTCTTCCTAGAATGATGCTGATGACAATGAAGAGGACTGTCCTAATTAAGCCTAAGGTTGAAAAGGCATCTCTCTCTTTTTTTTTTGCTTTTTGGGTCACACCCAGCTATGTTCAGGGGTTAATCCTGGCTCTGCACTCAGGAATTACTCCTGGCGGTGCTGGGGGAACCATATGGGATGCCTGGGATCGAACCCAGGCCGGCATGGGCCGGCCATGTGCAAAGGCAAACGCTCTACCCGCTGGGCTATCACTCCGGCCCAAAAAGGCATCTCTTTCAGTGGTTGTTAGCTATTTAGAATGGGCAATGTAATTGTAATAATATAAAATTCTCAATATCATATGGGAAGTAAATTCTTCCTATACACTATTTCCATCACATAAATGAGCTTTCTACTTTATGGCTGAAGAATATTTTCATATATTCTTATTGCCTATTAATTGCCATTTTCTTCCAAGTAAACTTAATCTTAAAGACTTTTGAAAAACACAGCTCTTAGAATGTTTTATTATCCAGTAGGCACCATTTTGTCAGTAACTATGATATACAATTATTGGTAATTAACATATCTGATCAGTAATGATTTATTTTTAAGTGTAATGGTAGGAACGAAAGAATACCACAATGACAGATTTCATACTCATCAAAAGGCTAAAATTCAAATCTTTTCTGCAAGAATGTTGTATCAAGAAATTTTATTTCTAGTTTCATTACTCATCTACTGTGTTGGAAGTTTGTGAAGAACATATTGCTACCATCTAAGAGCTCTAGCTCAAGTAATTCTATTAACTAATGCAAACACATTTCCTTTGCATTTCCACTGAGGCCAGGAATATGTGTATGGCAGGTAATAATATATTTCAACCCCACTGTAGCATCCTACTGAACAGTTAATAATATTTTAACTAGAAACTTAATAAATGTCTATCTGATTAAATATCAAAAGAATTTAAATACATCTGCTGGCATTTCCATAATGACCATAATGCCAAATTCAGAGAGCAGGAGGAATATTTTTACCTCTTATTTATTTTATTCTAATTATTGTACAAAGATACCACAAGAATTAAAGTATTAGTAATTAATTGCTGAGCAAAATAAAGATGCACAGCTGAGGACTAGCATTTTCTGAGAGATATAGTGAAGTTGTAGGAACTAGTTAAGAGAGCCACATGCATATATGCATTAAATACGCATTAAATTTTCATAAAATTCGCATGCATATGTAAAATAGCTTACATTTCATATGCATTTTAAATATTCAAGACTATTATCAGCAACTAAGTTGAAAACTAAAAATAAATGGATTAATTTAATAATCATTCAAACTTCTAAACGGGAGGAATCAAAAATAACTAGAACACATCAATGACAAGTGAGGAATATAAAACAGTAATCAGCTATTATTCCAAGTACAAAGGTAAGATCCAATTGGGTACAAGTATGTTCCACCAAAGCTTCAAAGAAGACTTAATGCTATCATCAAACTTTCTCAAAATATAAAATTCCTTCTGAACAGATTCTATGAAACCAAAACCATTCTAACACTAAAAACAGGCAAATATATTATAACAAATAACTTCAGGCTATTATACATAATAAATATTGATGCAAATATCCTCAATAAAATTTTAGCAAACCAAATGCTGCAAGGGACAGGTACCGGAGCGATAGCACAGTGGGAAGGGCATTTGCCTTGCATGAGGCCAACCTGGGTTAGATCATTGGCATTCCATGATGAGCCTGAGCACTGACAGGAGTAATTCCTGAGTGCAGAGCCAGGAGTAACCCCTGAAAATCTATGTGTGTGACCAAAAGAAAAAATATTTAAGGGATCATTATCCATGAATAAGTAGGCTTAATTCCAGGGATGTAAGAATGACTCAATATATATTTATATAATACAATATAAAATAATATATATGAAGATAAGAGTTAGAAGATTACATCAATAGAAGTAGGTAAATTAACACATTTTAAAGACATTAAAAAGTTTTTGACAAAACCACAGAAATTCAAAAGATCATCAGAGATTACTTTGAGAATCTATATGCCATGAACCAAGAGAACCTAGAAGAAATTGACTAATTCCTGAATTCCTATAGCCTCAAAAGGCTGAAAAATGAAGATTTGGAATACCTGAACAAATCTATCACCATTGAGGAGATGGAGTCAGTCATCAAAAAGTATACCCAAACACAAAAGCCCACATCCAGATAGATTCACCAGGAATTCCTCCTAACCTTAAAGAGGACCTACTCCCAGTCTTTTCAAGCTCTTCCAGGAAATAGAAGAAAAAGAAACACTCCCAAATAGCTTCTACAAGGCACATATCACCTTAATACCAAAATCAGACAGCAACGTCCCAAAGAAGGAAACATACAAATGAATCTCCATGATGAACACAGATGCTAAGATCTTCAACAAAATACTAGCAAACAGAATCCAAAGACTCATTAAAAAGATTATACATTATGACCAAGTAGGATTCATCCCTGGAATGCAAGGATGGTTCAATCCACAAGTCAATCAAAATAATACAGCATATCAATAAGAGAAAAAAAATTAAATCATATGATCTTTTCAATAGATACTGAGAAAGCATTTGACAAGATTCAGCACCCTTCATGGTAAAAACTCCACACAAAATGGGAATTGAAGTAACTTTCCTCAATATAGTCAAAGCCATCTGCCACAAGTCCACAGTATCATTCTCAATGGGGAAAAACTGAAAGCCTTCCCAATAAGATCTGGCATAAGATAAGGTTGACCACTCTCAGCTCTTATATTCAATATAGTGTTGGAAGTAATTGCCATAGCAATAAGGGAAGAAAAAAAGACATTAAGGGCATACAGATAGGAAAGGAAGAAGCCAAGCCATCACTATATGCAGATGACATATTATACCTACAGAACCAGATACTACCAAAAAGTTCCTAGAAACAATAGATAGATATATTAGAGTGGCAGGGTACAAAATCAATACCCAAAAGTCAATGTATTTTTTATATGCAAATAACGAAGAGAAGAAAGGGTATTAAAGAAATGATCCCATTCACAATTGAGCCACAGAAAATCAAATACCTAGGAATTAGTTTGATTAATAATGTAAAGGTTCTGTACAAAGTAAACTGCAAAATCTTACTTCAAGAAGTAAAAGAGAATCTGAGAAATGGAGACCCATTCCCTACTCATGGATTGGCACAATTGACATTATCCAAATATTAACACTCCCTAGAGCTTTATATAGAATCAATGTTGTCCCTATATGGATACTTAAGACATTCTTCAAATAAATTGACCAAACACTCCTGAAATTTTTATGGAATAATAAATGCCCACGAATAGCTAAAGCAAACCTTGGGAAAAAGAAGATGGCAGGTATCACTTTCCCCAACTTCAAACTTTAAAATAGCATGGTATTGATATAGAGACATGCTGGAGGACATGTTTAGCTAATCTGGGAGTTTTGTTGTTTTGCTCACTCCCAGCTTAATCTTATTTAAGCCAATGTTCATTCTAATGAGATCTCTCTTCTATGTAAGCACTTCTAGAGGGTGTGGCAGTTACAGAAGTCACCTTGATTGAATAACTTCTGACTTATACATCTACTAAGACTTCTATGTTTTCTGGATTGGGCACAGCTCCTCTTTATACCCACTGCACCCAACGTGGGACAGTTAGAATTTACCAGGAGACTACCACCCTGGCTACGCTGAGACTAAAGGTAGACTATAGGAAGGATCATACTAGTTTGCTCTAAGCAGGTGAGTATGACCCTTTCAGTACATGAGAACAAGATACTCAGAATCACCCTGGTGCAGAAAATAAGGAACTTGTGGGTACCATCTAGATTACATGAAGCTCATGAAGTTAAGATGTATTACTTTATATCAGCCTCCTGTCTCTCCAGTGTTTTACATAAGAGATAATCTCGGGATTAGTCCTTGGTGTAACCTTTGTTTATACCTACAATAGGGTGTGGCACTACACTCTGTTTAGGGTTCTTTGTTGGCATGACAACCTCCCGATTGGGTTACTTTGGTGTATATAAGGGGCTGACTTGAGGCCCCTTCACCTTTTGCCTTTTGGTTCCCTCAGCCTTCAGCTTTTGGCTCCCTGCGGTTTTTGGCTTTTGGCTTTTGGCCTTCTTCTTTTGTGGGATCTCTCCTTGTGAGCGCTCATTCCCCTTGGAAGCTTTTTCTCCTTTACACGTGGTGGTCGCCATCTTGGCCTACACGTGGCTGGGATTCTAGCCTGGAATCCTAAGCACCAGGCTTTTCCTTTTGCTGATTTGTATGCCTGAACCTGTGATAAGTAAAGCCTTTTAAAACTGCATCGGATTCCTGAGTTTTCATCCGTTCCTCGCCAGCCTCGGAGGTAGAAGGGAACTTCGCTTCCCGGCACTGTCGGGGACCCGGCGGGGCGCCCGACAGAGACAGACCTGTAGACCTATGGAATAGAACCAAATATCTGGTCTGGACACACACTTTCAAGTATATGATCACTTAAATTTCAATAAAAGACCAAAAAAAAATATTAAGTCAAGCAAAGAAAACCTCTTCAACAAGTGGTGCTGGGGAAACTGAGCAGCTTGATCACTTGATCACTTGATCACTTGAATCCCGTTATTCATCGATTTGCTCGAGCGTGCGCCAGTAACATTTCCATTGGACCCTATCACGTGCCAATGTAGCCCAATGGCATCTGGTTGATTCAGGAATATGAAGAGCCTCAAATCGTTCCTTCAGGGTCTTGACAAGGAAGTCTGACCATCTGTAGGTGGGCAGCCACGTGATCTTTTGACATCCCTTGGGATCCAGTCAGTAATGGCTCTAGTCCAGCGGTTGTCTCCAAATCGCATTACATGTCCAGCCCATCTGATTTTCGATGCCTTGGCAAATGAGACAGCATCCCTGATTCTGAAATAGCGACAGAAGTCAGAAGTCCGAATTCCTTCTTTCACTTGGAGTGAGGCTTGATATTCCAAGCATAGCTCTTTTGATTCCTCTCTGGGGGACCCGAATAGCATTTTCATCCTGCTTTCATAGGGCCCAGGTCTCTGAGGCGTATGTTAATGTAGGGAGAACGGTGGAATCAAAGACATGTGCCCGGAGCCAGAGGTTCTTTGTCCTTTTAGCTATTTCTTCTATGCCTTTGAAGGCATTCCATGCAGCTGTCTTCCTCCTGTGCAGCTCAGGTTTTAGGTAGTTCATCATGTTGATTTCTCGACCTAGGTACACATAACTGCTGCATTCAGAGATGTTTGTTCCATTGAGAGTGAATGGGGCCTCTGGAACTAGTTCATTCTTCATAAACATAGTTTTCTTTAGATTCAGCTGTAGACCTATCTTTCCACATTCTCGGTCGAAGTCAGCCAACGTTCGTGCCTCTTGGCTAATGTTTGGTGTTATTAGAACGATGTCATCAGCGAAGCAGAGGTGGTGTAATTGCCGACCGTTTATCTTCACTCCCATTCCTTCCCATTCTAATTGTTGCATGATGTTCTCAAGGGTGGTGCTGAAGAGTTTTGGTGAAATGGTATCACCCTGTCGAACCCCTCTTTTGACATCAATGATCACTTCTTTTGTAGAATGGTGAGATCCTGGTGGTGAATCC